>QXVZ01012921.1:0-20549 GCA_008931825.1 Phallusia fumigata | reverse complement strand
TAATTGGAATATTTGTTTCCATAAAAAGGGGGCATCCGGATTTGAACCGGAGACCTCTCGATCTGCAGTCGAATGCTCTACCACTGAGCTATACCCCCGGTCTCGTTTCTATAACCACCTTTCGCGAATACGAAACTAATTGGAATATTTGTTTCCACAAAAAGGGGGCATCCGGATTTGAACCGGAGACCTCTCGATCTGCAGTCGAATGCTCTACCACTGAGCTATATCCCCTCTCTCGTTTCCATAACCTCCTTTCGCGAATACGAAACTAATTGGAATATTTGTTTTTATCAAAAGGGGGCATCGGGATTTGAACCGAAGACCTCTCGATCTGCTGTCGAATGCTCTACCACTGAGCTATACCTCATCTCTCGTTTCCATAACCTCATTTCGCGAATACGAAACAAATTGGAATATTTGTTTCCATAAAAAAGGGGGCATCCGGATTTGAACCGGAGACCTCTCGATCTGCAGTCGAATGCTCTACCACTGAGCTATACCCCCTCTCTCGTTTCCATAACCACCTTTCGCGAATACGAAACTAATTGGAATATTTGTTTCCATAAAAAGGGGGCATCCGGATTTGAACCGGAGACCTCTCGATCTGCAGTCGAATGCTCTACCACTGAGCTATACCCCCTCTCTCGTTTCCATAACCTCCTTTCGCGAATACGAAACTAATTGGAATATTTGTTTCTATAAAAAGGGGGCATCCGGATTTGAACCGGAGACCTCTCGATCTGCAGTCGAATGCTCTACCACTGAGCTATACCCCCTCTCTCGTTTCCATAACCACCTTACGCGAATACGAAACTAAATGGAATATTTGTTTCTTCAAAAAAGGAGGCATCCGAATTTAAATCGGAAACCTCTCGATCTGCAGTCGAATGCTCTACCACTGAGCTATACCCCTTCTCTCGTTTCCATAACCGCCTTACGCGAATCCGAAACTAAATGGAATATTTGTTTCAAAAAAGAAGGGAGCATGCGGTTGGGAACTGGAGACCTCTCGATCTGCAGTCGAATACTCTATCGCTGAGCTATACCACCTGTCTCGTTTCCATTACAACCTTTCTCGAATACGAAAATCGAATACCCCTGACCTCTTTCTTTTACAACCTTTTGCGAATACACATTACGCGAATGCGAAACTAATTGGAATATTTGTTTGTAATAAAAGGGAGCATCCGGATTTGAACTGGAGACCTCTCGATCTGCAGTCGAATGCTCTACCACTGAGCTATACCCCCTTTCTACTTTCCCTAACCACATTACGCGAATACCAAACTAATTGGAATATTTGTTTTTAAAAAGGGGGCATTCGGATTTGAACCGGAGACCTCTCGATCTGCAGTCGAATGCTCTACCACTGAGCTATACCCCCACCCTCGTTTCCATAACCACTTTACGCGAATACGAAACTAATTGAAATATATGTTACTAAAAAAGGTAAATCCTGTTTTGAACCAAAGATCTCTCGATCTGCAGTCGAATCCTCTACCACTGAGCTATAACCCCTCTCTCCTTTCTTTTGCAACCTTATGCGAATACGTAACTTATTGAGATATTTGTTTCTAAAAAAGGGGGGCATCCCGATTTGAACCGGAGACCTCTCGATCTGCAGTCGAATGCTCTAACACTCTGCCATACCCCCACATATTGTTTGTACTCTGTTTTTTCTTTTTTTCGTTGTTTCTTTTTTCTGTGTAACGCGACCTTATTCCCATGTTTTGGTCAAGATGGAGTTTGAAGTTTCTGCAAATTTTCATATTTGATAGATGGGTATCTGAAGTTGTGCACTGACCCTTTTTTCCCCCTTTTTACCTATCGGTCCTCCCACAGGCCCCCAAAATGTAAAATTTTTAAAACAGCAATTTTTAGCAATTTAAGTAACCTAGATGTTTCTTGTTTTGATGGTTCATACTATGTAAAGTATTTCAAATGATTTGTAGGCTTTGGTTTGGATTTACCCATTTTTACGTGATGACTGTGGGGCTTAGTTCATGTCTTTGACATTGTGATTGAAATTGACATGATATAAGAAATGATTTGGTTATAATAAAAATGGAAATCTTTGTATTTTGTTTAAATTTGTTAAACTGGTTTTTTAACCGATCAAGTCCTAAAATTGTCACTAATTATTCAGAATTACATGTGTGGGGACCCATATGTTTATGCTAGCAGAAACAATCTTGTTATAAAATGCGAATTAGGATTAGGGAAAAGGGAACCCATTGTAATGCGGGTTTGGAATATATCTATGTAATAAAGAAAATGGTGTATGTGCGAACATCATTTGGAGGCTGTAATTTTTGCGGAATGAAAATGTGGAGAAGGACCCTAGTTTGTTTAAAAAAAAGGCATGGGGCATCGGGGTTTAAACTGGAGACTTCTTGATCTGCAGTCGAATGCTCTGTCCGACTACTTAAGCATGTGCCCTGTTTGCCTTTTAATTTGAATCTACGCCAATTCAATAAATAGTTGGAATAGTTTGTTTAAACACATCATATTTGCAATAAGCTAAAACACATCATACTGTATTTCCGACGCAAATTCAACAAACTTTGCCATGTGAATTGTTTTGCTTTTTTAAATCATTGACTAATTGTGCTTTGCAGGGAAGGGTTTAATCAATCTACTCCTTGCTTCGAACTGTGGGATGATAAATATCTTAAAAATACCTACGGTCATATCAACATTGAAGTGACCACAAAGAAACCGGGAAAAATTGTCGAACCACAAGTCATGCCATTCAAGAGATTTCTTCTTCGGTAAATCTACAAATGCGGTTTTCACAACTATTTAACTACTGTTTATTTTTTCGCGCTTGGTGTAGAACCCCTTTTTCAAACTGACTTTGGTTTTGTTGCCATATGGTAATCACATACTTCTTCTGCAGGTACAACCTTGAGGACTGGTATTTAGTAAGCCCACTGCCCGAAGAAATGTTGGAGGAAATTCCAGCTGTTGGTAGTCTGATGTGTGGATCGTTTAAGGAGCACTTGCAGGTGCGGGAAAATTTGGAACCAGTTTCACTTTTAGAATTGGAATTAGCAACTGTCTTGTATCAAAATTGGCTCTTTTTCTGTTTTTAGGAGGCAGAGATTTGGATGAGCAGTGGAGGAACAAGTTCGTCCCTTCATTACGATCCTGACCACAACATGCATTGCTTGATATCGGGCAGAAAAGATTTTATAATGATCGATCCGAAGTACAAGGAGCGTTTTGAAATGGAGGTTGGTGTTGTTACAAAGATTCTGCGTCTCGTGTTGAGGCTTTGTATGACCTCAACTATTGTAGACTAAAAACTCAAACATGGCAAAAAAATATCACGTCGTTTGGGTCTAAAGCGATGCACTGTACAGCAAGAATGCAAAACGTTTTCGTAATGCATGTTTGCTTGCTGTGTGTGGGAAATCACCCCAAACATGTCTTCGAATGAAATTCATTGCTTTGCTTTGCGCTTTTGTTGCAAACACTTCCTATTACAGGAAAACAAAGAAGAGGGGAGCGGTTATTCTACGATCGACATGGAAATGATAAACATGTATGAACACCACAAAGTCGGAAAAACTAACTGGAAATGGACAACATTGTGGCCCGGAGATTGCATTTTCATTCCACAAGGTTTAAGAATAATTACTGTCGTTTTCTAACATTTTCGAACTTTACCTAACTAAGTCTTTTCCAGGTTACCTTCATCAAGTAAGGTCGTACGGACGAAGCCTCTCTGTCACCGTTTTGTGGACGCCCATGAAGGAATTTAACGACACTGGGTGTAGTGAAGCGAACGTTACGGCCCACGTGCCCTTGAGTTCTCTTGACTTCGTATGGAAACTTTACGATGTAAGTGACTTGTTACTGGCTATCTTTGTGGCGCTGGCTCATCTGTGTGCGTTAGGTTTCGGCTACAACGTTTCACCTTGTTTTAGGGGCAACGACTCATAAACACCGACAACTACGACGATCCTGAGGTATTACGTAAGCACCTGATCTCGTTGCTCCGAAACGAACCAAAGCTAACGCGGGAGAGGTGAGTATTTTGTTGGAATTGGAATTGTGCATTGAACTGCATTTTTTCAAATAAATAAGTTGTCATTTATGAAGGATTTTTTACTAAAGTTTATGCTACTTTGTTTAAACTCAGGTTTTTTAAGTACTTCGAAAAGGCGCGCAACGACGTTTCGCGCTCAAAAAGTCAAACGCCGCATGCTGCTTTCCGACAGCTGGATTTAAAGAAAAAGAACTATTTGACGGCGAAGGACATTTATCGGTTGTCAAGCAACCTGCTAAAGAGGGTGGCGACAAAGTATATCAGGCCCGCAAATGACGAAAATGAAAAGGCCCTGAAGGACGAACTGTAAACTAGCTGGCTTTTACTGACATTAGATGTTGTGACTGTTTTCGTGATGGCCTGAAGTTAAAAACGCATGAGAACATGTACACAATCGATTTGCGTCTGTTTATTAAAATTGGTCGGCATTATGTAGTAATAAACACAACAATTTGGGACATATGCGCATTCACGCACGAGTCAAAATAGTTTTAGCACTCATCACAGTCATTGCGAAAAAAGAAAATCGATGTCACCTGGGACTGGTAGATTAAATGCGTTTTACCCTTCGACGTGTCAAATTTTGATAATATGCATTTTAATTACAAGGAATCCTTAAAGTTAACAAAGACTTGAAATTTATGTATTAGAACTGTTGATTTATGAGCGGGCGGACAGGCGCGACATGGTGTGTCCTTTCATTGTGATGGTCTCCTTCAGCTTTCCACCAACTATTTCAGAAACCACCTCATATTTTTCACCTTTGGCTACCATCTTGCCGCCGTCCATTTGGACTGTGGCCTGAAAGCAACAAATGATAATATAAATGTCACCCCCGTAGGTTCTTGTATCTGCTCCAAAGCTTGCTTAATTACTAAGAATTACCAGTAGGCGCCGGCCCGAGTCTTTTATGTGAACACTACGGTTAAAGGTTTCGATTTTTAAAACCAATTAAGTAAAAATATGGTTTTAAACACACCTAACGGAAAATTATTCTAAAAGTTATTGCTGAAAAACTAATGAATACACTTTTTGGATGGGAAAGAATAAGAAAAGCAATATACCTTAATTGTGTCGCCCTTGATTGTTTCCATATCGGACTCTACACCAAGGCGAAACGAGTTGGTAGTAGTTTTAAGTGGCCGAATGCGCGTGACAGTAATGAGGTCTCCATCCTTCTTAATTTCAGTCACCACGGATGCGGCGCGTGCCTTCTCGATGTACTCGTCGGGGACGCCTGGAAATAAATCGATTTACTCATTCTATTTGTTTGACAAAAATACATTACAGTGCTTAGATAATTGTGCATATTGCTTCAGATCTAAATGTTATGCAACGCCCCATGCAAAAGATATTTGTAAGGGCAGACAGCACTCGTGTGCTTAAAATGAGGATAAAGTATTTGCCTTCAGCAATAAACTTACCGACTCCTTTCATAAAGGCATCGAAGTTTTCGCGCGATTCGACAGTGTACTTGCCAACAAATGCATCGACCATTTTGACTGTTGAGTGCTGCAATGATAAAGCTTAACGCGTCAACTAAAAGCTATTTTCCAACAACACCAAACATCTTACCTTCCGATCCGACTAAAAACAAACTAAGTTTCGATGAAAGACCAACGGGTGAATGAGACGTGTCGGGCGCGCTTCGGTTTAAATACGATGGAAAGCAAACATACATGTCTCATAAAGTACGATTACTGGAAGTTTTTAACACGAGTAGAAGATGATTAAACGAGCGATTGGAAACTTCCACCTCCAACCGATGAGATAATAGAACTTTTATTCATGTGTTTGTTCACATGCCTTATTTGGCTCATAGAAATTATTTTCAAAAAGGTCGATAGGTACATTATATTATTAGTCGAGAACAATGTTACAAGAAAAAGTGTGATAGAAAAAATATTTAAGCAGCCTCTGCATTTAATTTATTGCAACCTATCACCAACTGTTTTCATGGATGTGCCGCCATGAGCAAGTTACTTCTGGTAGTTGGTTGAATTTTTTTGTTCATAAGCCCACGAATTGGATTTACACAATGCGACGGCTTCAATAAACTACCAACGTATAAGGTGCCTCCATTTGCAAACAATGTTATGCCCGAAAGTATCGCCGTCGTAAGCTGTTGAATAAAAACATGACTGTCAAATTCTCTGTATATACGCCAGAAAAAGTGAGCACTAGTAGCCCCAAAAACGAATCTCTTTAAATTGTATTTTGGGGCAAACGTTATTAAAAAATACTTGGCTGTAAATCTTACATGGATGTTGAATGTTCAGACTTATTTGACAACAGGGGTCAATGTCTTTCAGTTTAATGCACATAACGTTGCGTAATCACGTGTGTTGCATGACGCATCGTTTCCGCAACGATCTGCTAACTGGCTGTGATGTGAAGCACAACGACCGTTGCACTTAAACTCCGAAACGGGCGCCGATAAAGTTTATTACTTTGTTCGCAAGGAAACGTTTGAAATAAACGAGCCTAAACTTACGAGGTAATGGGACATGCATTTACACCGTTACGCCGGTACATAATGAGTTTGTAACATGTAAGTGCCGACAACGGTCAACTAGATTTTATGGCATTAGTTCTTGGCTTTCCTCACGCCCCGCGCGGGTTTAACGAGATTCGGAAAACTCGTTAAGCTCTCAAAAATCAAGTTTGCTAGATTGTTAACCGTTAAGTTGTAAAGTGCATAAAAGTCGGCCATTTCTAAACCCCTGGTAAGAAAATTGCGAGCGCCGTCATGTCGGAAAAATTTGTGTCGATTGGATAACATATCTTGTAGTGCTATCAAGAACATGGAGAGTCGTTTCAAACGCGAACAACTTCAATATAATGTTTTGACTGTTTGACCGGGAAACGAATGTTGTTTGCTTTTTGCTTGTATAAAACGCATTAACATTCCTCCGTACCGTGTAGAACGACCTGGATATACAATAAGGCCGCTATTTGCACAGACGATCGCAAACATATTCTTGGTCATCACAAAAGAAAAAAGTTGAGTTGTCTGTAAATCTTTTCGTACACGATTTATTACAATGGCAAAACTGTATTTGAGGGCAAGACTTTCGGTTAAAATACAAGGAAACGGATATTCACAAATGAGACTTAAAGCAAACCGAATTCTTACGTTTGGTACAGAGAAGTCAAAATCAGAGAAAATAGTTTCTGTTTTTATTGCCACCATCATCCGGCTTTCAGGGAGGTAAGTCAACAAACGAGAGGTTTTGCCGATGTCGGATGAACAACCCTTGTAGTGATCCAGTTTATCTCGAGGCTGACGACCTTCATGTTATTTGCTCACCCGAGGATTTATCAGCCAGTGGAAATTTACTCGTACTCTCACCAACTGACGCGGGCGTGGCCACAGGTGACACGCCCATAGTTTAACGTAAGAAACACATTTTGGNAAACTAAATTAATGAATGCTTACTAAGTATAAAGTCATAAACCTGTTGCGTGTATTCAGTTGTAAAGACTAACAGTATAAATGGGCCAAATAAAGTTCCACTTGTACAAAGCTTCTGTGGCAATTCTTGGTACATGTCTGAGCATACTTTTACATGTTAATCATTGCTTTAACAGCTTTTGATGTACGTTAACATAAATATTGATGCCTGCTTCAGGCCAAATGTAAAAATACAGTGCTGCACTCAGATACTCATGTTTCAGATAGGCACAAGTAATCCAATTTTAAATGACCCATTGGGGCATATATGTTGTTTGAATATAATTAGNGGCCAAATAAAATTCCACTTGTACAAAGCTTCTGTGGCAATTCTTAGTACATGTCTGAGCATACTTTTACATGTTAATCATTGCTTTAACAGCTTTTGATGTAAGTTAACATAAATATTGATGCCTGCTTCAGGCCAAATGTAAAAATGCAGTGCTGCACTCAGATACTCATGTTACAGATAGGCACAAGTAATCCAATTTTAAATGACCCATTGGGGCATATATGTTGTTTGAATATAATTAGGTTCACCATTTGGTTTGCCCATTTTTTTTTTCATTAGTTTTTATTTATGTGTTTATCAACTTACAGATAGAAGGATAAGAATAGAAGGCACATCATCTGAAGATGATGACAGTAATGAATCAAGCAGTGGCTCTGATGAACCACATGTTAAAGACCCATTCTGGGAGGATTTAGAAAAAGGAAAAATTGATGTTCTTTCGGGTGATCTTTATTCCAAAGTGAAGCGAAGGAGGATTCCAGTTGCAAGGTTCAATGTGACCCATGCTCCCCCTCCAGGTGGTTTGCTATTTTAGTTTTAAGCTGTAAAGTGTAAACATAACATTTGTTATTAGAATAAACTATTCAGTATCATTCTGTTTTCCTAAGGAAATTTATTTTGAAAACTTTGTGTGCTTTTTTAGGAAAGAAACGTGGACCTAAACGAAAAGAAAGTAAGGACAGCTCTACCAAATCTGTTACTTCATCAGTTTTGCAAGATGAAGATGATGACAAGGACATATTGGTTGGTTTTGAATCTTTCCAATATTACTGTTTGTTTCTATGTCGTTAATGTATTTCATCTTTAATAAACGAGTTTATTTGTAGGACAATAAAGTAGTTGTATTTTTCTATCCAGGCACACTCACCACAGTCCAGTGAGACAGAGACAGAGGTAGAGGTTCCAGTTAAAAGTACAAATGAAAAACAGGACATGAATCTGGAACTAAAAGAATCGAGCGATGTGGAACCAGATTTGTCCAGTCCTGTAAGTCAGGAACAGGGCATATTTTACCTAAATTTTTTAAAATCAACATGCTAATGAATTTAGGTTCTTGACTACATCGAGTCACAACTAGGGCAAACCAAAAAACAAACAAAACCTACAAGTGTCCCATCTCCTACACCTGCTCTAGAAAAAAGTGCAGCCAATAAGGTAAACCATTCCAAAGTACTGTGAAATTAAACCACAACAAAACCTATTTTTCGTTACTTAAAAGCCGGATGAAGACCATGAACTTGAAGCAACAACATCCCCAGAAAAGGATTTAGACAGTATACTTCCATCGATAGATGATATTGTTGGAAACAAAAGCAAAATTGAAGCAAAGGCCTTATCTCCGGTTCCGCAGGAGTCGGTTCCACAGCCATCACCAGAGGATAGAATGCCGAAATCCCCAGCAATGCCGATTTTAGAAGCAGTTGCTCAAAGTGCAAAAGATATAGATGCTAAAATAACACATGGAGCAATTGTAGTTGATTTGAGTTTAAATGATCCGCTGCAGGAACTTCCTAAGTCTCCGTTGGACTTGCAGGAAAACGAGGGGACAAAGGTTGAAATTAAAAACGCGATTGTGCAGAAAATGAAGGACAACTTTCAACCGTCCGTCCCGGAAAAAAGTCCGACAATCGTTGAGCCAGAGGTAGGTTTTAACAAAGTTTTGCAGCGAGGGCAAATTTTTATCATTTGCAGATAAAAATCTCGCAACTTTGTTATTTTTGAGCTTGATCTAGTGAGAAATCTGGTTATGTTAATGTTTTAACGCGTTTAGATTGTGCCGGAAACACCCGATGCGTTCTCTTTGCTCCTGCAAGGCCTAGACAGCATACCCACACTGACGCCACGCACCAAGGAAAGACCAAAGCGTATGCTAAAACCCACGTAAGACCGCGACTTTACGAACTCTGGTGGAAGTTAGTTCGATGAAGTCAAACGTTTATTATACATTTGTTTAGGTTAGTTAATCGCGGAACTGCAAGAAGTGAGACAACGTCACAAACAGAAACAAAAGACAAAACTAAGAATGAAAACACAACTAACAAAAATGAAATGACACCACAAACTGATACAAAAGACAAAGATGAAAAAGGGAAGCAGTCGTCGCCCGCACCTAGAAACTCTAACGTCATGTCCATGTTTGAGTCACTGGAACAAGAGTTCGGGGCAAAATCATCGTCTGGTGCTGTCTCTGAAGGTAGTGTGATTTCTTGAGGTAACGCTATCGGGCGCGATACTTTACAAGTTTTTTTAGACACCACAGTTAAACCGGTCAAAAGCACAGATAGGCGCACCTCGTCAACTGAGCAAACCTCATCAAGCGGTTCATCTCCCAACACGGAACTTGATGACATGGCGGAATTTTTGAAGGTCAAAGTGAACTTTTCATTGGATGAGGTCAGATTTTGGATGTGTTTTTTAAATGCCTTGGTGACTATTTTTTAAATGCCTTCTGAAATTTTGACATAAAAACGTGTCATAAGCAAAAATGCAGGACAAATTCCATTCAAATAATTCGAACATCATACTATACTATACTGACTGTATCATACAACAAAGATTCGCTCTTGCATTTCAAGATTACGCCGAAGGAAATCGAGAAACATCACGAAACGGGGGAACCCCCATGTCGCGTCGACAATGAAATCAGCAACGCCAAATTCCGACAGTTGGTTCGCAGCAACCAGTACGACATGGTGTTCGAGGTGCTTAAACTCAAGCGAAAACTCTACAACCTTGAGCATCAGGTAAGGTCGACATTTTGGTACGAACAAGTAGGAATGTTTAAAGTAAAATATCGAATCATGAGGATTCGAATTTGTGCAGACTCTAATTTAAAATTCTAATTACTGTCGGGTAGTTGGAACCGATTATTTTGTCCAAAAGCCGAGCGCGATTCGTTTGAATTTTGTACTGATGTGAGTGGCATTCACAGACGCAACAGCCCCGTTTGTTTTCTTTTTATCTAATGATCAGCCTTATTAACGTCGTCTGGACGTTATAAGGGAAATCACCCACAATATACGAGCTGTAATAGAAAGCTTGGGGTTACTTCTTAAAGTTAAACAAATATTCATTTATTATTGTTTCGTTAGTTGCAATTCTGCAAAAATTTTAAAAAGACTCGGATTCGATAATCTAAATTCCGAACAACCATTCTAGAATAGCCATTCATTTTACGTTAAACATCACTGCAATAAAAACCAGAATATGTATGTTTATTCTCAGGACTCGATGTGGCTCACGCAGCTAATGCTCACTTCCGCGTCGGGATACAGCGAGATGGTGAAGGTATGGCAAAAACTGACATAGATAGCAAAAACTCTTTTTAAGCTACTTTTTTTAGATACAAAGCAATTGTTGTGCTTCTTCTTAGAACTTTTGGTCTAAGAATTACTCTGCTGGCAAAAAAACATCCTGGGTGCTAGCCCCAACAAAAATGTTTGTGACAGATTTTTTTTACATGGTTTAATATGCTTCTAATGTTTTTTTTTTCTCAAAAAAAAGTTATGTTTTGTATTCTTTTTTTGCTGGATAACACGTCTTGTGTAAACAGGTGTTGGCGCACCATGGCGCGAGAGTGAACGCAAGGACAAAGACCAACCAAACTGCACTGATGTTCGCTGCAGAGAAGGGCCACAGCATTACCGCCCGGGTTTTGCTTTTGTATGGAGCTTATGTTAATATACAAACCTCAAATGGGGATACTGCACTTATAAAAGTAAACAAATTAAGAAAGACTGATTTTATTTCTTGCAGTGAGCAACTCATTTGTGCTGGTATATAGACAAAAGCGTGTTCATCCAGTTAGTATGGCGTGAAAATAAAATAGTTTTTTTTAAACAACCAAAAATTCAGTTCTTCTAAGACGACAGATAATTCATGTCCCTTGTCACTAAACCGGTGTGGTTCACTTATATCTTTTATACTGTGGTTCTATCATTCATTTTTTCCGAATTTGGTTATGCTTGTATTTGCCGTTCAAAAATCAAGCTACCTCACGCATGGTGCTTTTAGGCAACAAAATACGGCAAACTGGAAACGGTGCGTTGTCTCCTCCAAGCGGGCGCAGATCCCTCGTTGCGAACGTCGGAAGGGGTCAGTGCTGCAACGTTGGAAAGTCGAACAGCAAAGCCATGTATAAGTCTGATCAAAAAGCATATGATGACGTGAGTAAATATCCTTTACATTTGTTCAAGCTGCGATTCCTATGCACCTGTGTATTTTACGTTGTTTAGGAAACTCATAAGGGTAAAAAAGAGCTTTTGGTAGTTGCTTAATTGCTACATTTTTTAATATTGGATTGGCTACTGCTTTCAGTGAGTGTTATTATGACTCGAATTTGCTTACTATCTCACTATGAGCTGGTTCGATTTGGCGTCGTGGTTTTGATCCTTTGCTGCATTAACAATCTGTGGGTTGCTCCTCGATGTTCGACTGTTTTTGAAACACTGAAAGTGCGACAGCGATACGGGCATCGTTTGTTATCCAAACACGCTTAGCGGTTTGAGTTTTTTGTCATTCAAGCTGCGCAAATTAGCTGCAGAAAATTAGGAGCAATTGCATCTGGCAAAATTCGCGCGAGCCAACTGTAATTGAGTTTTATCAAAATAGTCCCCCTGGTTTGAAATCTGCGATAAAAAAGTTTCGAGTAAGTTCAGGTTTTTTTGAACGTGCCGATTTCTGTTGACTACACTTTGTGCTCGCATGTTAATTCGCTCCCAACGTGACTTTACACGCGCCCCAACATTCGTTTTTCTACTTAAACAATCATGCAATAAAAGTACAAAGCATCATAACACAGAAATATAAATATTTTTGAAATGTGGGTGTGATGCTGATCTAGGGAAAATAGCCATCTAGTGATGTATTGGTTATTTTTAGCCTAAAATTGGTCTCCACTTCTATATTTGTATCAAAGGCTTGAGTTGAAATGATGAGCTTAAATTCGGTCGTGCGGGAGATCTGCAATTAAACTAATGGTTGCGGTTTTCGGAATGTTGGCGCTTCACGATTTGAATTTTCCCAGCCGAATGTGCACAAAACATATTTTTTGAAGAGCTATTACATGGGATGGGCCAAAATCGGGCGCGACACAAACTTGTTGANATGCCTTCCCTATAAGCTGCTGAATTGCTGCGCGCACCTGATTCAAAGTATTTGTAACCGATTGGAAGTTAAGACAAGATTTACTGATATCAGTTCTTGCGACTGGTTAAACATGCTTGCGGGTACTGTGCGTCCACAATCGCCTTAGCACGCTATAGCAGAGATCCCTGGCTTTTAAGTGTCTTACGAGCTTCTGACTCTGCATTTCTGTTTGTTTACTGTTTGCGCCAGAAAGCCGCTAATTTTGTTCTGTGGTTTTTGCCATTAGTCGTCGCATTAAAGTCGCGGTCAAGACAATAGAATTCAACCCGTACGCAAAAAATGGTCCGCGAACCGAACGTTTGCAGTTCATTGTGGCTGGCAATCTGCTTAAGCGGCAATGCATGGAAAACCTTGTTGGGGGTTTAGGAGCTGAGGTTAAAACCGAACGCTCCCTTGTTTTGTACCATTGTTATTCAGCCCCTGCGGATGTTGATAAAACCTTGTCTTGATTCTTAACCCGCAAGCTTCGCCCGCATGCGTGTGCTGGAAACCGCTGGTCTTCCTATTTGTGCATCTTTTGACATTTCAAGGCCGCATGTTGGTTTTTCCTAGTCCGTACTTGCCCAGACAAAAGGAAATCTGTGGTGTTTTATGCCTGCTCAGTGCAGGTAACGAAAACTGAACACCTAACATCGTCTACGCTTTACGATGTAATCAAATGATCTTTTCTTGACATTAGTCAGGTCACAAAAAAGGTCTTTTAGCCTAACAGAACGGACTTACTCGCATGATTACGGACGTCGAGCGTTATTCGCATCGGCAATTACTAAAAATTAGCGTAGAACGCGCTTGCGGTTACAAATGTACCCACACGATTCCAACGCTTGTTTTTCTATCACACGAAGGACCAAAAATTCCTTCGGGAATGCGCGTTTTCGGGACGCGTGCTGTTTGACGCATTCACGTATCAAAACAAGCAAAACCTGATGTGTTTTTGTTTGCGTTGGGTTGAAGGCAAATACATATACGAAAACAATAAATGGTCCTGTACACTCCCCAAAGGGATTTTCTTGTCATACATATATCGAACTATATTTTATGAGAATATAGTCACTCGGTTTTAAGATTGGTAAGTCTGGTAGGTTTAAAACAAGGTAAAAGTCCGTGCTGCAGGGCAAGTTAAAACTCCCTGCTCCCACTCCCAATCGTTGCAACAGTATCCTGTAGGTTCCTGCGAATATCGCCATCAAGCCTGTGTTATCGTCCGAATTCGTCCGTCTTAGGATGTAAATCAATACTTTAATTCCCAATTAAATAGGTTTTGGGGTGTTCACAAGGGGTGTAAGGTTTTTGTTTCGGCAATGTTTTAAAAAAACTCAGCACAGTTATAACCGCATAATTGATGCATCCCACTCTAGTGTGGTGTCCCTTAACGGATCGATTTTGCAATGCTGCACTTTACAACACACTGCAGCTGCGAGTATTTTGTCATCAAAAAAAGCTTTTCTCGCCCTTATTTTTGGGGTTATTTAACATTTTACGGCTTTCAAATTCTTAGCGTAAGCTATTAACGTGTTTTCTCGTCTTTACAGGATGATAAGTATTGTCATTTTATGACCAATCTTGTGTGGAGGGACGGAAACAATTCCTTGCGTCTTTTCCTTTCTCAGGTAAGTTTAAAGAAGGGGGGCAATCTCTCCACGCATTAATAGGCCAATTAACTATAGATCTGCCCTGCCAAGCGCGGCAGGTATGCTAAATACATACGATCGGCTTTGGAGAAGCTGCCTATACGTGACCAGGTGTAATACGATGCGGTGATTGCCATCGACTTTTGCCGCCATTTAAGGCAACGCGTCCCCTTGTGCAGCTGAGACGATATTTCAGCTCAAAAAAGGAGCTTGCGCACAATTAACAGCGGTCTGTGGCGTTCCCGCGATAGTCATATTGTGTATATTGAAGGACGGACTTTGCAAGGAAAAGATTTACCTCGTGGCGTACGTCGTTGGATTCAGCGCGGCATGACCCCGGCAGGTTATAATGCGTTAAACGCACATCATCACGAACNAAGCTGCCTATACGTGACCAGGTGTAATACGATGCGGTGATTGCCATCGAAGTTTGCCGCCATTTAAGGCAACGAGTCCCCTTGTGTAGCTAAGACGATATTTCAGCTCAAAAAAGGAGCTTGCGCCAATTAACAGCGGTCTGTGGCGTTCCCGCGATAGTCATTTTGTGTATACTGAAGGACGGACTTTGCAAGGAAAAGATCTACCTCGTGGCGTACGTCGTTGGATTCAGCTCGGCATGACCCCGGCAGGTGATAATGCGTTAAACGCACATCATCACGAACTTGGGATTTGAGGGACTTTGCCAGCATTGCTGTCTAATCTTGAGTAGGAAGAAATTGCCGCTGCTCACCGGTCTAAAGTGGAATCGCCCTGCTTACTGTGCCATTATCTCGGCTCGCTTGCACGCAGTAACAGGTTCGTGCACTTGTGAGATCTGGAAATCGCCGCTGTCCGACAGCGGAACTTGAGAAAATTTTGAGCCAAATGAACGCCTTTGCACAAGGTCATGATCCGCTTTCATCCAAGGCAGCTTTGTGTCAATAGACAGGTGCTGAAATGAAAACTGTTTGACAGGTTATAATCACGTGACCTGACGACGAAAGTTTCCGCTACCTGTCTCTGGCGCTTTAAGTCCAATGTATTTTGGTAAGGATGTCCTTCTATATAAACACCTTGCTATCATAAGTTGCCTTAAACTGGTGATTGCTTGTGTTTTTATCGTGTGAAAGCTGGTGTTTCTGACTTTTTTGATACACGGACTCCNTCTTGATTCTTAACCCACAAGCTTCGCCCGCATGCGTGTGCTGGAAACCGCTGGTCTTCCTATTTGTGCATCTTTTGACATTTCAAGGCCGCATGTTGGTTTTTCCTAGTCCGTACTTGCCTAGACAAAAGGAAATCTGTGGTGTTTTATGCCTGCTCAGTGCAGGTAACGAAAACTGAACACCTAACATCGTCTACGCTTTACGATGTAATCAAATGATCTTTTCTTGACATTAGTCAGGTCACAAAAAAGGTCTTTTAGCCTAACAGAACGGACTTACTCGCATGATTACGGACGTCGAGCGTTATTCGCATCGGCAATTACTAAAAATTAGCGTAGAACGCGCTTGCGGTTACAAATGTACCCACACGATTCCAACGCTTGTTTTTCTATCACACGAAGGACCAAAAATTCCTTCGGGAATGCGCGTTTTCGGGACGCGTGCTGTTTGACGCATTCACGTATCAAAACAAGCAAAACCTGATGTGTTTTTGTTTGCGTTGGGTTGAAGGCAAATACATATACGAAAACAATAAATGGTCCTGTACACTCCCCAAAGGGATTTTCTTGTCATACATATATCGAACTATATTTTATGAGAATATAGTCACTCGGTTTTAAGATTGGTAAGTCTGGTAGGTTTAAAACAAGGTAAAAGTCCGTGCTGCAGGGCAAGTTAAAACTCCCTGCTCCCACTCCCAATCGTTGCAACAGTATCCTGTAGGTTCCTGCGAATATCGCCATCAAGCCTGTGTTATCGTCCGAATTCGTCCGTCTTAGGATGTAAATCAATACTTTAATTCCCAATTAAATAGGTTTTGGGGTGTTCACAAGGGGTGTAAGGTTTTTGTTTCGGCAATGTTTTAAAAAAACTCAGCACAGTTATAACCGCATAATTGATGCATCCCACTCTAGTGTGGTGTCCCTTAACGGATCGATTTTGCAATGCTGCACTTTACAACACACTGCAGCTGCGAGTATTATGTCATCAAAAAAAAGCTTTTCTCGCCCTTATTTTTGGGGTTATTTAACATTTTACGGCTTTCAAATTCTTAGCGTAAGCTATTAACGTGTTTTCTCGTCTTTACAGGATGATAAGTATTGTCATTTTATGACCAATCTTGTGTGGAGGGACGGAAACAATTCCTTGCGTCTTTTCCTTTCTCAGGTAAGTTTAAAGAAGGGGGGCAATCTCTCCACGCATTAATAGGCCAATTAACTATAGATCTGCCCTGCCAAGCGCGGCAGGTATGCTAAATACATACGATCGGCTTTGGAGAAGCTGCCTATACGTGACCAGGTGTAATACGATGCGGTGATTGCCATCGACTTTTGCCGCCATTTAAGGCAACGCGTCCCCTTGTGCAGCTGAGACGATATTTCAGCTCAAAAAAGGAGCTTGCGCACAATTAACAGCGGTCTGTGGCGTTCCCGCGATAGTCATATTGTGTATATTGAAGGACGGACTTTGCAAGGAAAAGATTTACCTCGTGGCGTACGTCGTTGGATTCAGCGCGGCATGACCCCGGCAGGTTATAATGCGTTAAACGCACATCATCACGAACTTGGGATTTGAGGGACTTTGCCAGCATTGCTGTCTAATCTTGAGTAGGAAGAAATTGCCGCTGCTCACCGGTCTAAAGTGGAATCGCCCTGCTTACTGTGCCATTATCTCGGCTCGCTTGCACGCAGTAACAGGTTCGTGCACTTGTGAGATCTGGAAATCATTGCTGTCCGACAGCGGAACTTGAGAAAATTTTGAGCCAAATGAACGCCTTTGCACAAGGTCATGATCCGCTTTCATCCAAGGCAGCTTTGTGTCAATAGACAGGTGCGGAGATGAAAACTGTTTGACAGGTTATAATCACGTGACCTGACGGCGAAAGTTTCCGCTACCTGTCTCTGGCGCTTTAAGTCCAATGTATTTTGGTAAGGATGTCCTTCTACATAAACACCTTGCTATCATAAGCTGCCTTAAACTGGTGATTGCTTGTGTTTTTATCGTGTGAAAGCTGTTGTTTCTGACTTTTTTGATACACGGACTCCCGTAAGCCTTATGAAAGAGCAAACAGGTACTAATCAAATATGAAGTAGCAAAAATGTTCAAATTATAACAGGGGTTCTAAAACTTTCGTGATCAAATCTCCCGAATCCTCTTATTCGAAAAACTATAAACCAGAAATAATATATTTTTTTTAATATCGCTCATATCACTCGTCAATGGGAAGGCTTTTTTAAAAACCAGGTGTTCAAATCGTGTTTTTGTTAAGTACAATGCTCACCGTAGGTCGGCTTCACAGTCAAGTTTTTTTTTCCAAACTTTATTACGCGCCCCTTCCCATTATATCAAATATTAGGAGCCGAGAGCATTCGTCCGCACGTTTGTATCGATGCTCCGATTCAAATACACTTAATGCCATATTAAACCCTTTCGTTTCCCTATTCAAAAAATAATATGCCACGGGTTTGCAGTGGTAATAAATATTAAAAATAAATATACAAGAGTTAACAGCGACAAGTTTGTTTTTTGGATGAGTTGTATATCGTGCAACTTAAACATCCCATACTTAACTCTAAGGACATCCCTGGCTATTTTAACTCTGAATGGCAAACAGGATTATCCTTCGAAGTTTCAATTTTTGTCTTTTATTATTGTTTGGTTACTGCGATTCTGTATGTTAGTTTGACAAAATAAACACAAGATTTTGATTCATAAGAAATATTGAGGACAAGCTATTCTACTATGAGCATCCCAGACGCAAATTTTTGACAATTTTTTAGTGGAAAATCCGTGTACTTGGTTCTTATGTACTGTGTTTGTGTATGGACACATGGACACTGTTGTTCTGGGATTATTGCCAGTTTTTGTGTTTGTGCTTCCTTTCAAAAACCGAAACAACAGTTTTTTTCATTCTCTGTGTATTTCTTGGTAAATGTCGGAATGAAATGATAGGACGAAAACGAGAAAATCGGCGAGAATAAACGCCAGAGAGTGCACAGTAAGTTTAAACAAAGGATGACAACACAGTAGGACGGACAGTCGCTCTCCTAGTTGTATGCAAATTTCCTTTTCTCCGACACATTTATCAGCCGTGGATCTGTCTCTGAATGCAAGACCATCAGTAAGTTGTCTCGGTCCACAGGGCAAGCAATACAGTGTCAGGGCGCAAAAATAAATAACAGGGCAACGAGAAAATGCTCCGGCGACATACCTTGAATAAATAAGTTGAAAATAAAACCACCAAAACGTGGGGCGTTTTGCGGTGGACAAAGCGTATCATGTGGAACAGTTGGTCCCCGATTACAATTGGTAAAACAGCGGAGCACGCCGGCCTTTACGTACATACAAAAACACACACATTGCACACAGTAGTGTAGGGACAAAGCGGAACGGTGGATGTGAAGTAATAATGCTAGGTTCGTATTCTGGAAAAGAAAAAACGCGATGTTTAGTCGTTCCTCGGAATGTTTTCGTACCACTTTCGGATGAGGTACATTGGGCCGTCTGCCCCGTAATAATACTGGTCTTGCAAGGATTCTTTGACCACCTCTGGCTCGCCAATGAACGATGGGATCTCGTCAGGGTACTCGGTGCTCCGTGACACCTCGCGGCGGCGTTCGGTCTTGTAGCGGGCAGCAAGCAAGTTGGCCAGGCGCTTAAGCAGGCTGCGCTCGGAGTTGTAGCTGTCGACGTCGCGGGTCTCTTTGCTATGGATTGCTGCCGGCTGTACTTCGTCTTCATCGTCGTATGCTGGTAGGGAAGCCATTCCTTGTCTCCTTACCTTGCCCTGGAACGCGTCACCTGCAAGTGAGGAAGAATGTTTAGTTATGCATTAATAAAGCGGATTTGTAGCAGAGTGTAGCTTCGTAACATGTTTGGTTTATCCGATGAAATGTGAACGAGATCAATGCGCAACGAATGTAAATGTTTAGGCACATTTAGTACAGCATCGCATCAACAGAGGTTTTTAGAACATTACTAAAAACCAACAATAAAGCGTTATTTTCGGACACTAAAAAAGTCAATACAAATTTAAGTAATTTGCCGCCTATTTAATTTTTAACAATCCTCCTTAAAAACATTCACTAAAAACTCACCACAATGACTGCGTATCTTTTCCAGACTGACGTATTGGGGAATTTGCATGAGTGCTTTGCACTGGGGACTGAAGCGTCTTGGTTGCTTGGCACCGACCGCTGCAACAGAACAAAGAAGTCGATAAGCTATTAATAACGCCGCCATTTTGCAAATCAGTTCCTTCATATGTGACAGGCAAAAATTAACTGACTCTTATCAGCTTTATATCTCGCTGCTTAGCAGTGCTGTAAAACTCTCATGAATTTTTAATGCACGCTGGGAGGTTGTAAATTAATTTGTCCGACTATGCGCGACGCTAACAAGTGTTGTTAATCAATCTGGGCGACATTGCTTTTCGATCAGCTGCCAAACTTGCGACCCCGCCCTGACATAAATTTTGAGATCAATAACGTTGTCAATTTTAAAAACAAAACTGGCTTTTCCCCTAATTTTTTATCCATTGTCGTGTCGGGAAAAAAGTTTCAGAAAAATTTAAAATTTTGCGCGTTGGCAGTTTTTACAGAACAAATAACAAATAACGCGAACACAACATTTTGCGGATGTAAAAAATAAAAGAAAATTTTGAAACTTACGGGCTGATAAAACTTGTTGGAACGTAGAAATTGTCAAACAGACGAGAGCAACTACAAGAATTTTCGTTGGCGTCATCACTTTCGGTAGATTTCCTCAAAGGGGCGTCACAAGTAAATTGATTGTTAAAGTAAGTTAATGCGTTTCTTATATA
>QXVZ01012920.1:0-12937 GCA_008931825.1 Phallusia fumigata | reverse complement strand
ATTATGAGTTACTTCTTAAAGTTATTAAAACAGTCCCTTAATGTTGTTTGGTTACTTGAAAGTCTGTATGCCATCTGCCAAAATTTATGTAATACATGGAAACGCTATTCTAGATTCAAAACACCATTTCAAAATAGTTAGCTATTTCACTTTGAACATCTGTAGTGCCACTGCTAACCTTCTGTTGGGCTTAGAACTGTGATTTTGGACATTGTGGGTGTTTACCATGTACAATTTACCTCTATTTAGTTGACCATTACCCATTATTTGTATTTTTTGCCTTGTTCTGCTTTGTGTTGAGTTCATTACCCTGATTAAACTAAACATTTTAGGTCTATACATGACAAAATTTTAATAATATGCCTTTTTATATATCTGCGTACATAGGCTGTCATTTTGAGGAGTATGAAGATCATATTGTTGTTGGTAACGAAGTTTTCCACAAACCATTTGTTGAAAAACCTGTTGATGCAGAAGATCACAACATTCACATTTACTATCCATCGTCTGCAGGAGGTGGATGTCAGAAGTTGTTTAGAAAGGTAATCTCTTTTAGTCAGTAATATGCATAACAGGATCACATAACAATCCTCACACAATTGCTGACATTAAAACGTTCATGTTGTTTATGTTTTGGTAAAAAAGCCCTAGTTTTGAGCCCTTCATGAAGCACATACATATCTTTTTGCAAATTTTTTATGGTCCAAATTTCTTAAAGTATTGGTTGAATTCGCCTGTTTTACACTCTTTTACCTTTCAAGACCTACATATTTGTTTTGTTTACTAGCCATTAATGTTAAAGAAACAGACATTAGAATGTTAAAATTTCTTTGGGTTGCTTGAATGAAAAAAGACGTCTAGTGTTACTTACATAGTGAATCTAATTAAAAGTTTTTTATTGTACTTGTTAAATGACATTTTTACATTATGCTGAAACTAAACAAGTCACATACTACCTTTTACCTAGCTTTGCTGGACTTGGTAAAAATACTTTGTTTGGCAGATTGGAAATCGAAGCAGCCAATATTCAACACAGAGTTGTGTAAGAAGGGCTGGCTCATATCNCAAAACAACCATTTCAAAATAGTTAGCTATTTCACTTGGAACATTTGTAGTTCCACTGCTAACCTTCTGTTGGGCTTAGAACTGTGATTTTGGACATTGTGGGTGTTTACCATGTACAATTTAGCTCTATTTAGTTGACCATTACCCATTATTTGTATTTTTTGCTTTGTTCTGCTTTGTGATGAGTTCATTACCCTGATTAAACTAAACATTTTCAGTCTATACATGACAAAATTTTAATAATATGTCATTTTATATATCTGCATACATAGGCTGTCATTTTGAGGAGTATGAAGATCATATTGTTGTTGGTAACGAAGTTTTCCACAAACCATTTGTTGAAAAACCTGTTGATGCAGAAGATCACAACATTCACATTTACTATCCATCGTCTGCTGGAGGTGGATGTCAGAAGTTGTTTAGAAAGGTAATCTCTTTTAGTCAGTAATATGCATAACAGGATCACATAACAATCCTCACACAATTGCTGACATTAAAACGTTCATGTTGTTTATGTTTTGGTAAAAAAGTCCTAGTTTTGAGCCCTTCATGAAGCACACACATATCTTTTTGCAAATTTTTTCGTAGTCCAAAATTTTTAAAGTATTGGTTGAATTCGCCTGTTTTACACTCTTACCTTTCAAGACCTACATATTTGTTTTGTTTACTAGCCATTAATGTTACAGAAACAGACATTAGAATGTTAAAATTTCTTTGGGTTGTTTGAATGAAAAAAGACTTCTAGTGTTACTTACATTGTGAATCTAATTAAAAAATTTTTATTGTACTTGCTAAATGACATTTTTACATAATGCTGAAACTAAACAAGTCACATACTGCCTTTTACCTAGCTGTGCTGGACTTGGTAAAAATACTTTGTTTGCCAGATTGGAAATCGCAGCAGCCAATATTCAACGCAGAGTTGTGTAAGAAGGGCTGGCTCATATCTTTATGAAGATTTTATGCCAACTGATGGAACAGATGTCAAGGTGTGTGTCCTGTTTGTGCTCTTTGCACCGAACTATATAGTCAAAGCACTTTTTTGCTTTTTTGCTAACTCTAGGTATACACTGTTGGTGCTGATTATGCCCATGCAGAGGCAAGAAAATCTCCTGCACTTGATGGCAAAGTGGAAAGAGATAGCGATGGTAAAGAAGTGCGGTTTCCAGTTATCCTTTCTGCCAAAGAAAAACTTATTGCAAGACAAGTTTGCCTTGCTTTTAAGGTACCATAGTTTACCATATGCATGTCGGTACAATGCTACATAACATGTTTTTCTACCGCAGCAAACTGTTTGTGGATTCGACTTTCTTCGAGCACATGGAAAATCATTTGTTTGTGATGTGAATGGATTCAGTTTTGTAAAGAACTCTATGAAGTATTACGATGATTGTGCAAAAGTTTTAGGGTAAATGAAATGACTTGTTTTGCAGTGAATAGGTTTCTTTCATCCACTTTTTTAAATCAGTTAAAATCAAATATATCAAGTATTTATTTGTGACTTTGCAGAAATATAATTATGCGTGATTTGGCACCTCAGTTCCACATTCCATGGTCAATCACAACTGATGCAGAAGATATACCCATTGTCCCTACAACCTCAGGAACCATGTACGAAAATTATTACAATTTTAATCACCTTTACCGTATTTTTGCTTTGTCTTGCCTAAAAATAACTCAGCTATAATACATTAAAATGTATTTCTTTGTAAAGGATGGAGCTGCGGTGTGTTATTGCAGTTGTTCGTCATGGTGATAGAACTCCGAAGCAAAAAATGAAAATGGAAGTTAGACATCAAAAGTAAGGCTCTAATTATCTCCATACACATTACCTTAATTATACACAAAAAGTTAATAAAGTTTATTAAACACAAATGTCACTTGATCTCAGGTTTTTTGATCTATTTACCAAATACAATGGTCACAAAACAGGAAAATTAAAACTGAAGCGTCCAAAACAGTTGCAAGAGGTTTTGGATGTGGCGAGAAGTTTGCTGGCAGAGTCAGATACGATTGTGAAGGAAAAACTAAACAAGCTTGAACAATTAAAAAATGTTCTCGAAATGTAAGCAGCATAAAATGGTGGATTTATGTTTAATGTCTCCATGAACTATATTTGTTTATGTTACTAGGTATGGACACTTTTCTGGAATAAATCGCAAGGTTCAGTTCAAGTATATGTCAACTCGTACAATGACGTCCAGTTCAGAAGATGGTAAGACACTGAAGTGGGTAGAACAAAAACTTATAACTAACTTGTAATCTACCCTATGAACAGATTTACAGTGTTACTCTGGTCCATCACTTCTGCTTATACTTAAATGGGGTGGCGAGCTTACCCCAGCTGGTAGAAAGCAGGCTGAAGAGTTGGGCCAAGCATTTCGGTGTATGTATCCTGGGGGTCAAGGTATGTGATTTTGTTGCAATGAATTCTTGTGGTAAAGGTGACACTGATATATGTTTTCAATCTTGGTTCTTTTGTTTTGTTTCTATGTGTCCACTGCTCTTCTGTGTTTCTCTCTTTCTTTTTCTTCTCTGTGTAGTTTGTGGTGAAGTTAAAGGTGAGTTTCAAAACATGCTACCAACCTCAATTCTTTGCAGAGCAATTTCAACTTATAAAGGCCAAGGCAGAACAAATCCTATGCGGTCGTGTGACAATTTGTTTTTAATCTATTTGCATGCCAATCAGGCAAAGCATGTAGAAATTCAAGCAATGGTTTAAATCCAGAATCTGATATCATGATTTGCTACATCTGGCATTTATTTTTCCATTGACTGCTCTTTGTTAGATATTACCTGTACAGCCTTTTTAAAATTTACAATTCAAAACTTATGTTATTAGGTGATTATGCCGGTTTTCCCGGATGTGGTTTATTGAGGTTGCACAGCACTTATCGACATGACCTCAAAATATATGCATCTGATGAAGGCAGAGTCCAGATGACAGCAGCAGCCTTTGCTAAGGTAATTTCCTACCATTCAAAGCTTTTGACGTTTTTTCTGTAATACATGTTTTTTTAGGGTTTGCTGGCCCTTGAAGGTGAACTGACCCCAATACTTGTGCAAATGGTAAAAAGTGCTAATATGAATGGTCTCTTGGACAATGAGGGCGACAATTTAAGTGACTGCCAACAAAAGTAATGTAAACCTTTGTTTACTTTTTATTTACTATGCTTTGCACATTTGGCCAATTTTTTTTCCTGCTTTCGTGTGCAGTACTAGATGAAACTTACATTTTGCACAATCGATTATTTTCTTTCGGTAATTATTCTTTGTCTCATGTGTCTCGGAAAGGCGTTTCAATTTTATTCACTTCCATATTTTTGTAAATAGCCTTCTTCACCGAGATGAAGATAGCAATGATCTTGTTGGGAAAAAGCAGTCTTTGTATGTTACTTTTTTTTTGAATGATGAAATTTTCAATTTGAATGATGAAATTTGCATGTTGTGCAACAAAACAAATTTATTTTTACCCTTGAAATTTAAAATCCCTTTTGCTTCAATGCTGTAATTTGTTAATTTATGCATTCAAGAAGTTATATTCAGGCAATTATGATCGAATTCTGAATGCGCTTTAATTCTGGAAAATGTAACCCAAGTTTTCATTAAAAACATTCCAGTCTAGTTTGTTATAGATGGCCAATTTTTATCAAAGATTGGGAAAGTGTTTGTTTAAACAGTTGTTTGTGCAGTAATCCCTTCATATTTGATACCATAGCAGCACCAATTTTTCGGAAAAACTAGTAGTTTTTTAGATAAAAATTCTGCATGATTTTTTTGCATCGTATTTTAAATGCAAATTCCCTTATGCTTGATTTGGTTGCATGTTTGCTTGAAACTATTTTTTGGGAACTTAAAAATGACAGGTTTATCAACACATGTTTCATGATGCCAAAAGTTATTTTGTCGTATTAGCCATCAGAAAGTTTTTAGAAGGTTAAATTTTGTTTATTTGTGACTACAGTTGGGGTGTTAAAGTTGCTCAACAAAGGTTCTGGTAGGAAAAACTTTGTGCATTTTGTGCATAGCTTTCATCTGATTTTTTGTGTGTTTTGGTATATTTGATTCAGATGCCTTAAGGAACTAAAAACGAGCAAATAATTTTATTTTTTAACAGAGTAAAAGCGAAGCTGCAAGATCTATTAAACAAGAGAAATTCTTTAACTGAAGATGACTTTAGACAAGTACTTCCATTTCTCTAATTTATGAATTTTATTAGTAAATAACTAAATTATAAATCTCTGTTAGTATGAGTAAATAATAGTGACAAAAACGAGCTTGCTATCTGTTCCTCAGGTTAAATTTTTTTGCATTTGCACAGATTGTCCCACTTCATTCTTCATCTGTTTTAAAAGCGATTAGATTTGTTGGAAATCCATATGAAAAGTGCACTAGGATTTGCAACCACATGCAATCATTAACTTCACAAATGAAAAAGCTTTTGTCTCAAAAGGATAATGGTACTGGCAATGTTGGTTTTACAAAATGTTTCACTTAACTAGTGATTTTTTTAACTATTTGACCCAGGAGTGCACACATTATATCACAATGAATCATTAGAAATCATGCTTCAGAGATGGGCCAAGCTTGAAAGGGACTTTAAAATGAAGAGTGGTGCTTATGACATAAGCAAAATACCGGACATATATGATTGTATCAAGTAAGTTTATGAGAAAGATCGCATCAAGTATTGGGGCTGCTATCATATTGTATCAAACTATTGTTTCTGTCAACCTTAAAGGATTGAAAAGTGATACTTAATACCTTTCAAAAGGAAAACAGAACATCAGGTTACTGAAATTGTGTTTAGTGCAAAGTAAAGATTTAAGGCTTTAAAGCATGATGTCACTTGAGCCATATAATGCAGAACAATATATCAATGCCTCATGCTTACGTTTTTTTTCCAGATATGATTTACAACATAACCGCAACCTTGGCTTAGATAAATCGATCGACCTTTACAGGGACTCTAAATCCCTTGCTGATGTTGTAATACCACAGGTAACTAGATTAAATGCTTTTTACAATAAGCTTTGCCAATCGTAACAAATGTTTGTTCAGGAATATGGCATATCTCGCAATGAAAAACTTGAAATAGCTTTGGGTTATTGTGTTCCACTGCTTCGCAAAATGAGGGTTGACCTACAACGAAATCTTGATGAAGACACATACAGGCTAAACCCAAGGTAGGTTACATAGAGTATAGCTTCTCATTGACTCCCATATGAACCCTGTCCGTCATCAACAGATACTCTAGAGGTGTGCTGTCACCAGGTCGTCATGTGAGGACACGGCTATACTTTACAAGTGAAAGTCACATTCACTCATTGCTAACTGTGCTTCAGTATGGAGGACTATGTAACGTATGTTTTTTTTGCTACAGCTTTGTACAAATATTGCAAGTTTCTTTAACTATTTTTAGTCCTACATATTTTTGGTACTGATTCAAATTTTTGAGCGAAAGTATCTTTTATACAACAATTTAAAGGTGCAATCCTTTATTGTGAATAAATCTGTATTGTGATGCACTTCTTTTATCTTCATGCAAACAACAGGATTTTTACAGTTTCCGAGAACCACCGGGCTCATAAACTGTAACTTATTCATTTATGTTAGCAAACAGTACAATGTGTGCCCTCAGTCCATGTGAAAAGTAAACAGAACCATGTTGGCCATGACATTTTTTAGAAAGTAACTTTGATGTAGTTGTTTACTTGTGTGATTTATAAGTACCTGTCAAAAAAATGTCTTAAAGTTATACTGAATGGTCACCTTAGATCAGGGGTGTCCAACACAAACATACTGACACACCTTTTTTTTCTCATAACTTATTTCTAAGCCAAGACTTCATAAACTATGTTTCACAAATTCTTTCTAATATTTAAAAAGTGTTCTTTTACAAAGAACTGTAAGATTCATATCACATGAAAACCCTTGTTTATTTGAGCATAATGCACAACTGACTGAAACTGCTTCTTTGCATGTTTGTTTTGGACATTGCTGTTCTAAAGTACTTCCAGTAAAAAACAACCTAAATGCAATATACCTCATATGCCAATTATAAATTGCAAACCTATATCTGTCTGATGCATGATTGTTAAATGTATAGAATAAATTTGTACTTGTAAGCTCATCTTAAGTTTAAGTAATAATAAACCATGTGTGTGTTTTTATTTATTGCTAAGCAAATATACTTAGCACAATTTCTGCTCTTGCTTCTCAAAAGCAAGGCTTGAAATATTTTTTTACCCCAATTCACCCATCGGTTCACCCACAGGCCCCCAAAATGTGAAATTTTTAAAACGGCAATATTTAACAAAGTAAATTACCTAGAAGTTTTCTATTTTAATAGCTGGTACAGTGCAATGTATTGTAATGTATTTTGTGACTTTTGTTTCGATTTAGCCTTTTTTTGCCTTTTTAACCCCCAAAATTCCGTTTTTTCTTACTCAAGTTTGTTCCCACGTTTTGGTCAAGAAAGAGTCGTTCAAATTTCTTTGTATTTTCACACGTGGTAGATGGGTATCTGAAGTTGTGCACTGACAATTTTTNTAGCAAACAGTACAATGTGTGCCCTCAGTCCATGTGAAAAGTAAACAGAACCATGTTGGCCATGACATTTTTTAGAAAGTAACTTTGATGTAGTTGTTTACTTGTGTGATTTATAAGTACCTGTCAAAAAAATGTCTTAAAGTTATACTGAATGGTCACCTTAGATCACCTAAATGCAATATACCTCATATGCCAATTATAAATTGCAAACCTATATCTGTCTGATGCATGATTGTTAAATGTATAGAATAAATTTGTACTTGTAAGCTCATCTTAAGTTTAAGTAATGTTAAACCATGTGTGTGTTTTTATTTATTGCTAAGCAAATATACTTAGCACAATTTCTGCTCTTGCTTCTCAAAAGCAAGGCTTGAAATATGGCTTGACTTTTGGAAATCTGTGATTACACAGCATTTTTGACGTACAACCTGCTACATGCCTTCAGTTTAATAAGAGCAAAAAATAGATATGTGGAAGGGAATGAAACAGTTACACCCACTGCTGCTGTTAATACCTTTCGGTATGACTGAAGCACGGTGCACCAAAATTGAGAAAGCTTTTTACCATGAATATTTCAGTGCAAGCAGTCATTTATTTCTTGTTAAATGAGTTCTTTGTAATTTCACTTCAAAAGAAGCATTAATTCTTGGAGTGCTATGTTAGTGAAAATACCCTCTAGCATTACAGTTTTGCCCGTTTCAAAAACAATTCTTGTCTTTGGAAGAATGACAAGGCTCTTTTTGCATGCTATAGATCAGTGGTCGGCAAACTTTTTTTACAAAGGCCCAAATTCTTTATTTAATCTTAACTGGAGGCCCATACAGCAAAAAACGTTCTGTACAAAACCGAGGCAGGTTTGTTTTATAAACCTTAATCAATCGTTTTTGTGTATAAAACCACACTTTTATTTGATTAAATTCGCCAATTAAATTTATATCGAGTACACTTTACTTTGCTATTCTCGTGTTTCAGACCTTGGCTGTTCCATCGCATTCATTTGTTAAATAACAATTAATTTTGTTGTGTCAAATAACTATTGTTTGTTTTATCACAATGCATCCCTACATAACAATTATTTGTGATGTCAAATAATCACTGTTTACATGTGGTGCAATGGAGTACGACTCCGCGTTTTGGCCCCGCCATCGCGTCAGGATCCAGCTCCACCACGCGGCCCACATAAGTAAGGTTTCCGCGGCCCACTAAAAAGTACTAGGCGGCCCACAATTGGGCCGCGGCCCACAGTTTGCCGACCACTGCTATAGATGTTTCTGCTAGTGGCGCTAAAGTTTTAATTTCTTCATTGCTTTATTGCCATAAACAATGTGACATAAAATGGTTTTTCATTACCATCATCTGACAATAATGTAAAGTCCTGTTTTGGTAACTTTTATGTACTTTCTTGATTTACTGTACTAAGCACTATACACAACTATAGGCATTATCAACCACGCAGAGAAGCTCATTGTATTCAGCTGCTTGCTCGGTCGCTATCTATGTCACATTTTGTTTTGATACACAACAATGCTAAAAAAGGCATATTTTTCCTGCATATGATAAGAGCAATATTACAGTAAATATTTTTTTAATTTATCAATGTCACATTGCGAATTTAGAATTTGCAATGGACTCCGAGTAGAGATCCACTGCCTTAAAGCATCTTAGCAAATAAAAGTAATTTGTTATTGAATATCAAAATATGAATTAATTATCTTAAGTGATCAAAAATATTTCAAATGCTCAGATTAAAAGTTCTAGCAAATAATCACATGATGATATTTAGGATAAAGAAGATTCTCAGTGGAAAGGAGCCATGGAGTATGTTGATGCCGTTTCTGAGCTAAACTATATGACCCAGGTATGAATTGCTGTGAACTAGACATGTTCACTTTGGTTTTTCTTCGACTGCCTGGCAATTCATAAAACCTAAAAAACTGAAACTTTTGTATTTTTTAGATTGTGATTATGTTGTATGAAGATCCAAATGAGGATCCACAATCAGAAAAGCGTTTCCACATCGAACTTCATTTTAGTGCAGGTGCAAAAGGAAATCAACCTGAAGAAGATTTTCCTCAGGGAGGGGGATTCCGACCTGGTTCCAAACCACCAAGTCGTGCGGTAGTTGAAATACTCAGTCAAAAAACATTTTAACATTCTCATCATAGGTTTTTCTATGCATAACTTGGGTGCTAGAAACAGTTTCATTAAATGAATCTAAGTTGTTCTGTGTATTCCAGATTATAAAATAGGCTTTTTGTATGAGAGACAAGGTCACCTTTTTTCGACTTCTGTAAACTTGTCCCATCTTTTTTCTTGCAGCATTCTCCTGTAACAATATCACCGGAGCGGAAACGAGATGCTAATGACAATCATAAAAATGACGAAAAGGTATGGTTCAGTGATCCAGCTTACATTTTTTTCCAAATTAGGTGTTTAGCCTGTTTTTTAAATAATCTAGTTTTTTGTATTTGTAAATCTACAAAGTGTAAGTGTTGAAAAGATTGATTTATACTTGTCAGTTTATACTCAGGATTTGCAGAAGGCTGTGTTTGGGAAGAAACAAGTTTCCCTTGTACAAGTTTCAAAAAATGAAGAAGTTGATTATTTATCGGAAATGTTGCACACAGCAGTGGTTTTGGCCTCTTGTAAAGCAGCACAGACTGTCACAAGTGCTTGTAGTATTCACCAAGAGCAGTCAAACGAAAGTCGCAGAAAGTTAACTGTTAGGTTTCGCTCAGATGAATCAGTTTATGATTATAACAAGGTATGCATTTTCTGGAAAGCTAAGAGAGGCATTTTATGGAAAGCTGAGATTTGAATAGTATCTAAAAACACTGAATGACACTGTCAAGAGCTCCTACATATCTTAAACTGTAAAATTGAAACTGGAAAAGGAAGTTTTTACATGTATTAAAACTTACCCGATGCCAGCTAATAAAAACCTTTTAAGTGGACCTGAAACGGCACATGAAACAGCTCAAGTCATGGACTTTTTTGTTCCATGCCAAAATGGTCCAATATATATTTGCCTTTAAATGAGGTGTTTACTTAACTTAGTTTAGCTAGAAAGATAAAGCAGATAAAATGACTTGACATGACCAGCAGCTAAATTAACATAAATTTATGTATGTCCATTATATCATATTTGATTCGCAATTCATACCACACCTTGCAGTGCAACGAAACCTCTTGTCATTTAGAAGCTACTAAATTGTTAATGGCTGCAAAAACATTGTTTCTTGCATTGGAATTAATTTTACACAGAAGCGCCCAGTGTTTTATACTGACTCTGAGGAGGAAGCATCTGATGAAGATGAGGTGATTAATGACGATGGTGGGGATGAGGATGAAGATGAAGATTTAAAAAATACATCAGATGCAGTACGAGCATTTTTGCGAACAAGCAAACCTCATCGATCTGCTCCACCACCTGCCGTGCACATTAGACAACCTGTATGTAGCGTGGTTTTAATTAAACTGCTTGTAATATTTTTTTTTAAATTAAGCATATTTTCAAACGCGTTGGAATTTAAATTGTAAACATACTGAGTTGTGAATTATATGTATGCGCATATTTGATACTGGGATCTGCCCTGAAGCCTTCAATCCGGCCAATAATAATGGCACTCGATCACATTACGCTAGATATTTCTAGCCCACTCCTTGCTGAATGGAAATGCCTGACTATGATTCGGTATAACGCTTCTTGCAGGTCTAGCGTACTGTGAGCATAGTAAAACGTTTACGACTTGTGCGAAGTGTTTTAAGGGTTTTTTTTATCCCTGTCTTGTCCATTTCGGAATGTCCTAGTGTAATTGTACCAATCTTTATGTTGAATTGTGTGCCACTGTCTCCACTCACTAATAGGAAATGGGATCTGTGACACGAACAATATTTTTGAATCTTTTTTCAAAGGATCAAAGTCGAAAATACAGCGCTAGAACCCTGCGTCCGCAAGTAAATGACGACCATTATGCGATGAATCCACTACGGCCATACGAATTTAAAGGCGGTCTTGGTGAGATATGTGGAATTTATTTTCTCTCTTAACCTAATATCATAGTGTTACTGTACCATTCAAATTTTTATTGATATGCTGAAACAGTTTTTGACACATTTCTCCCACAGGATCTCGAAGCAAACTGTTCAGCAATCGAGTTCTTACAAGTGCTTCCGCTTCCTTTCCAAATCTCAACAAGAAAAAGAATGCTCCCAAGATTGATTCCACAGAAGGTATAAACTCAGCTTTGCGTTATTAGCTGTGGCAAATGCTGCNCCTTTCCAAATCTCAACAAGAAAAAGAATGCTCCCAAGATTGATTCCACAGAAGGTATAAACTCAGCTTTGCGTTATTAGCTGTGGCAAATGCTGCCGCTAAGCGACCTAATCAAAATGTAAGGGATTTCTTTTAACATCCGCGATAAAAATTTCCTTTTTATCCAAGTCATTGCTTGTCGGGGGAATAATATTAATGTTTACACAGTTTCACAGTCTGTTTTTGTGTGAAGCGGTAAGCAAACATCTTCTAAAAAATGTTAAAAATGATTTTTTTATTATTCGCAGAAGCAAATGAAGCATCAGCTTCTTCTATTCGTCCACTTGAAACTTTGCACAACTCCTTATCGCTGAAGCAAATGAACGACTTTCTCGATAAAGTGGTTTTGGTAAATACCCCACATTCCACAATAATTAAAAGCAACCTTGACCGCTAATTCTGATCCTGTATCACAGATGGAAATCCAAAACAGTGCGACAGAGACAAACATGGCAGAACCTACCCTTGAACCATCATTCAACGCTTTTGTGCCTATGAAAGTTCGTCCCAACGAATATGAAGCAGCAGATTCTCAAGCAGAAGGTATCACATGCTTTTGTACTGTTAAGCAGGTTTTCAAAAACCCGAAAGTAGGAGAATAACGCACTTTCAAAGCCATGTTTTGAGTATTTTGTGTAAACCTTGCTCGGTATAAAATTACCTGATTTCTATTAATATTTTTAAATGTGTTTTCGACAGTAGGAACGAACTAGAGCAACTAACGCCATCCTTCAAGGAGAGAAGTATCAGGAAATCGCCAGCACTGTGATTTTTATTCGGTTTTAAACGCTTTGTTACATTATCAAGTAAAAAATTCAACTCAACTTACTTGTGGGTGGCCTAAAGAAGTTTTTGGTTGTTTTTTGGGCGCAATATGGTTTTCTTGCCCGGTGGCAACATGACACCAAAACGTTAATATTTTTATTATGCATCCAGCCCTACTTGTCAGGGGTGAATATTGTGAAAAAGAGTTATCGAAAACTGGCTAAGAACCATTCATTTAGA
>QXVZ01012908.1:0-11876 GCA_008931825.1 Phallusia fumigata | reverse complement strand
TGAAATCCAAAGCAATTTTACTTTGGGTTGTAGATACAAACACTATGAAAGATGGGCTACAGCCAATGACTTTCCTGTAGAAAACATAATCAATGATGGATCAACAACCAATGAAACTAGCCTAGGTGCTGTTGCAGATTTTGCTCTTGCATTGCAAAATAAGAAAATTGAAGATGATGTTTTAGTTGTAAGTGCTTATCATAACCCAAGCAAATACCAAACTTATAGTTATATGATAATATGATATAGATGTGGATATTTTTGCTTGGTAAACAAAATACACAAAGATTTTGGGATTTTACCAAACACATTATCAATTTAGGAGGACAAAAACTAGAAAAAATATCACCTTTGCCTTTGTCAAAGATGGCAACAGCACGGAATTATATAATTTTCAAGCATATTGTAAACTGTATTTAGTAAGTACAACAAACAATCATAATTTCTGTAGGTTGCTGGTGATATGTTGTTCGAAGACCAAAACTGTGACATTTCTCAAGTTGTCAAGTACTTCAAACACAAAGTGAGATAAATTAAATGTCAATAAAAGCAAGTGGTTACCACCAATTTTGTGTGTGTTGTTCACATATTCTTCTGATTTGGAAATTTTGAAGTTGTTTCAGCATGACTTATTACAGGTTTTGCAATAGTGCTAACCACATTGTAAAGTTGTTAGATTTTACATTGCACTTACAAGTAAGAATAAAAGTACGTAGTAGTTATTAATTCNAATCATAATTTCTGTAGGTTGCTGGTGATATGTTGTTCGAAGACCAGAACTGTGACATTTCTCAAGTTGTCAAGTACTTCAAACACAAAGTGAGATAAATTAAATGTCAATAAAAGCAAGTGGTTACCACCAATTTTGTGTGTGTTGTTCACATATTCTTCTGATTTGGAAATTTTGAAGTTGTTTCAGCATGACTTATTACAGGTTTTGCAATAGTGCTAACCACATTGTAAAGTTGTTAGATTTTACATTGCACTTACAAGTAAGAATAAAAGTACGTAGTAGTTATTAATTCAGTTTTAGTTTTGACATCTCAAAGTATGTCATTATGGCACATATTGTTTTTACTCTGTTTTTCTTTTTTTTCCCTGCAGGTTTGTCTGCACCTTTTTGAAATGTTTGATTGATTGTATTGAAAGTTTTACAGGTGGTAGATATGGACATGTAGTTGTGCCATTTGTTTCTTCTGACCCCATAGCCCCAGTGGTTTTCCCACTAGCCCCAAAATTGTAAAACGTTTTTGACATACGCTCGCACCACAAACGTTAGTTTAGTGTGGACTATATACACAATTTAGAAATGAATATGTACAAAGGGAATAAATACGTACAAGGGAAAGCCAAAACCATGGGACATGAATACAAGGAAAAGGGATATCCCCATGTTGAACAGTATCAAAATTTTGTAGTTGTTGGCTTTGGTATGCAATATTTTGTTGGACGTAGAGGAAATTTTACAGCTGGTAGATTGGGTATTGGGGGGGAGTTTAACCATGAGGCCTGGCCCTAATAGCCCCCGTAAATGGGTTAATTTATTAAACAACGCCCAAGTTATATAAAATTTGGACAGTTTGTAGTACATGCAATTGTATAAATTTATAGACCCAGCAGTTGCCCTGCTAGCCCCAAATATGGGTCAAAAACAATGATTCATGCGGCACAACGCTCAGCGGTTGGTCACAGGCAGCTACTTCTACTTTACACATAAACGGGTGTTTAAAGTGTGCAGCCAGACATTTCATTGTAATTATATTGTTTTATGACTGACGAAACCTAGCTGATTGCATTACATTACTGGTTTTAGTAATTGCGTAGCGTAAACCGGTGATACATTAAAATTTTTGTTTTTATTAGTCACTGCAGGTCAAACTATTGATCAGTGGGGCTGTATCGTTTAAATTGTGCTGCTTACAGTGAAATTGTAATTGGCATAATGTAAAAAATGATTTGAAGGGAATATATATGGAAATCTTTACTTTTTGTTTTCCCACCAATTTTTAAACTAACCACATCCTAAAATGTCGCTACTATTCAGAAACTGCATGTGTGTGTGGACCCATATGTTTATGCTAGCAGAAACGGGGATGTTATAAAATGCCAAGGGAATTTGGGACCCAATAAAATGCGGATATCAATTTGAAAAACATCAATTTGGGGTGGTAGTGATATGGAATGAAAATATCTAGAACGCCAGTTTTAATATTGTGTATGTGTACTCATTTTCTTCACTGCTTGTCTAACATCAATATTTTTTGACCAAATTTTATGCTAGAATGGTGAACTTGTGATATATTATGAAATGGAAGCGAATGAAGATCGCAGCACAAGGGGAATTGTCGAAGTAGATATTAAGACTAACAGGTACATACAATATAATATCCAAGCAACATTGTATGATGCTTTTATTAGGAACCAATGTTAAACAAGATGGTAAACATACATGCTTTCTATACTGCTGGCCAACATGATTTTTGCAATCGATGGTTCAGTTGCCCTATTGATCTTGTTAGATTTTGGCTGGCTTCATGTGTTTTCTGACAAAAGCTCTTTTCAGTCAAAAGCTTGTACACAAAAATCAACTAGTAGGTAACATGTATGCTTTGCTGCCTCTTGTAATGCAACTTAAAACAAGAGCCACTACAGCAAAAGTTTTTTGTGGGTCCCTTGTACTTTGTTGCAAGTGTGACTTTATTATTGACCAGTTGATGTTAACTTGACGATTGCATGCACTGACAAGTTAGCCACCTCTGTTGTAGTGCATCCACCATTCCGGTTTTAAGGCAAACTGTTCTACTGCTTGCAAAATTTTCCTCACCCAAAATTGTTTTTAAAAGGATTAAAAAATTTTATGAAAAACCAGAAGAAGGAAAAACAAGTTCAATGTTGGCAAGTGTTGTTTTCTACTGTTTCCGACAAGCGACACTTTCAACTGTAAACCTTTACCTGGAGGCAAACACCAAAACGAATCTAAGATCATTTGGAAAGTTTATGGTAAGCCATAGGTCAGTGACCGCAACACTTAATACAAGTACATTTTTTTGCGAAACGAACATTGTATAACTGCATATTTTTTCATTTGTCTTAAATGGGTTAATGTCTTATAACTTTGATGTAATCTTTGGTCAGGGGCTTGTACAAACGTCATGTGGAATTTTTAATTTTCTTCTACATCCCTATAACATGAAAAGTAATGAATTTTGTCNCCTTCAGAAAGATTTTCTTGTGCAAAATACATATTTGGAACGCCGTTTAAAAAGTTGGGAACCACTTTAAGCCTGTTGACATGCACGAATTTTCAAAATTTACCCTGTTTTGCGAAAGAAAAAGGCAAATCGAACAAAACGGTGGATAATGAATCGATAATTTTTTAATGTTGTGCCCACTGTTAAAGGTAATTAAAAACTACAATTAAAAAGTAGCTTTATGAAGGGTATATTTCAGTTTAAAACTTAGCTGAAACACTGGCACCTAGCGGATAATTAATATTCTGGCGGCAAGTCAGAAATCAAATCACCTGTGACAGTGTGACGTCACTTTTGCCAACGAGTTTTTGCTGTTTTGTGTCTGTTTGTCGCGGTGGAAATAAAAATTTAGTGGTAAGACAGGCGTTCGTCATTTTTACTATGTTGCTTGTTGGTTTGTTAAAATCTGTTCAGTATATGGTTGCGATTCACGAGAAAAACTTCAGTGATGTGACACTTTTTCATTTTCCTACGATCAAGTGCAATCCGGCTAGAGCAAGTTTATAAAAGCGAGCACAAAGTGGAAACGGGCATAATTTGTGTGATTTGTAGCTTACTTTTTAAAAACAATGGAATCAATTGTGGCATGAACTGGGTCAAAAGTATTGTTGTTAAAGCCAAATTCCATGCCATGTTTTTGTTGGTCATTCTTCCGAAACAAGATTTGCCAATGACAGCAGTTGCAAGAAAAATGGAAATGTCAATGGTATTCATTTAGTATAGTTGTCTCTTGTTTGTAGTATAGTTGTCTCTTGTTTGTAAGGTGTTAAACATTACGTGGCTACCATATCAGTTAAGTTTTTTTGTTGCAGATTTGTGTAAATATGCTGCTACTCCATGTTGCAAATATGCTGCTTTTCAACTTGACTAAAAATTATGACGGCTTCAAAAGCATGTCAAACAAAGAATAATGATATTTTAGGTGTCTTTAGTGTTGTGATATAAAAGCTGACTTCACGGACATTCTTAGTTAAGTTGAGTGACCTCTATTGTTAAGTGTAGCAACTAACCAGTGCTTACAAATTGTAAATATATGTCAAGCATATCATTGCAAATCTGTATTCCCAACCTTCCCCTGTTATGAGTAAATCTATTTTTTTGCTGCTGTTTGTTTTTTTAACCATTTTTAATTGATTAAAGTTTGGTGATGTTATGTTACTTTTGTTAAGGTATACAAAGGGTTGGTGTACATGAATTTTTCACAAGATTTGCTGGAATCTTATGGTTATGGTAATTACAAGTACTTGCCCTTTCAAGCACTCAGAACCAAGTGATTCAGGTAACATTTAATATGTATAAAGCTTATGTTAATAATAAAAAGTGTGTTGTTTTCATTTTGTTGTTGTTTAATTTGTCATGTCACTTTTTTTTCAACACTAAATTTGGATCTGTTTATAACTTCAGTCCAAAATATGCTGGCCCATATAGTTTTTAGAAGTAGCATGCTTTTTTGATCAAAAATTTTGGCAATAATTTTTCCATCATCAGTGTTTTCTTGATAGCTCTGTGAGTTATTGCTGGAACATTAGATTGATATAGAATGTTTTCATAAGAGTTATAACGATTGGCGTTTTTAAAACAGGAGCCCTTTACCATGCTCCTCTGTAATCCCAGATGTTAACTGTGATCCAATGTTGTGATGCTGCTGCCACAAAATCTGATTATAAAGTCGTGACCTCTTCAAAAGCATGTCAAGCAACAATACTGATTTTGAAAAATAGAAAGGGTGCCTTGTTCATGCAATAAAGTTGAGACTTTTGTTTGAATGTTTGTTTATTTTTTTTCAACACGCATGCAAACCTCATCAAGAAAGAAGATTGTGGAATTGATTAAAAGAATAAAAACTGGTTCCCAATTGATTAACAAAAAAAGGAAATATAATTGATAACAATCGGGATGATGATGAAAACAGAAGTGTCTGTTAAATGGTAAGTTACTTTCAAGTGAAAATGTAAATTGTTGGCTTTGTTGTTTAATTGTAGTCTATGGCTTGTGCTACCATAAAAGTGTTCTACATTTCTTGATGTCAGCCCAATAAGTCTGTGGACTTTCGTAAACCATTCAACTAAATTCTTGCAATCCTTGATGGCACATGTTTTCCACATCAGTGCTAATATTTTGGTAAGCAAACTGCTTGCTGTGGAATTAGAGGATAAAAGTTCGTAGTGGTCTTGGTTCTGTTAACCCTTGAGCAATAGAAAATTCTGTTACTGGGAAAGACAGCACAAGGTAGGAACCTTCATTTTCATGATCCAACTGCAGTCTGGAAACAGAGGACGATGCACATATGGTCTTCTCTAATCAATTGTCTCCTTATGCTGCAGGTAATACAGACATATTTTCTCGTGGTGATTAACCCCCTTAAATTTGGTTAAGTTGAGTTTACACTCAAATTTAAACTTTTAATTTTAATGGTGCAGCATGTAAGTCGAAGTACATTGGAAGAGAGAACAATGAAGTCAAAAGGCGTACAGTACCATAGTACAGTGGATAAATTTTGCAGCTTACCGTACTGCCATCCATTGTCAAGGATAGGTAACGGTACGTAGTAGGTTGTGCGTACCACTTTGCGAAGGACATAGTACCATACCTTTTGATGGTTTTTGCTGTGTACCGTCATCATGGGTTATGGCCATGACAAAACTTGCAACTACTGGTATAAGGCTGCAGTACCATCATATGGAAATCAACAACCTACTGGGGCGAGTAGATGTGGTCGTCATTTCAAACGAGTAAGCAAAAAGATTTTGGTCGTTAGACTCCGGTTTGAAATGAATTCCGACGCAAACACGCATAGCAATTGCTCCAGTTCCCTGATTGTGAGACGTTTGATTCTAAGGAGCTAAGAAACTCATAGACAGATTTCAGCGTAAAATAATTATTAGGACATGCACTGTCTTTCCCTTCTTAGCGTCTCAGAATTGATACTTTTTGATAGAACAGATATAATTATGTAAACTTTCGGGTTTTTATGGGCGCCGGCACGTAGGAGCAAGATGGGTCACTTGCCCCCTCGTGGAATTACGAAAAATCTGATGAATGCAAATGTATGTGTAATGACATTTGCCCTCTCCTGGAAAATTTTCTGCCCACGCCCGTAGTTCTGCATACTGCTTTAGTACAGTTAAGTATTGGAAGGGTAGAAAATTGTACAAGATTGTAGGATCGCTATTGATGACGTCTTGCTTATTACTATAAGAAGTAACTTTTGCCGGATATCTTTTATACTCGCCCTCGATGCTACCTGAACTGTTACTTGGCCGGGTTATGTCCAGTAAAAGAGACTACGTTAGCCTGATAGTTAATTTATAAAATAAACGTTAGTTGAGTCTGGTCTTAGATTCTGATTCCAAGGGTTTTTGCTTATTACAACGCATGTGAATATATACCCAAAAGGTGACGATGACGTAGTGGTACGGGTGGTAAAACGTAAGGAGTTAAAATAGTGACAAATGACATTCGAGGTCAAATAAAGCTGACGTGACAATTACGAAATACAACGTACATGCAATCACGTGACAATACTCCCTTATATGTTAATTGCACTGATACGTGACGTCAATATACGAAACTCAGCAAGATAACTGAATTTTTTTTGTGCCTGACGCAAGCGACCCATCATTCACTTGTAGCGGTGGTCTGGGGGAGTTCAGGCTTGCCCCTGCTGTACTACACCCAACAATGGCAGTACGTATTAAGTTTTGTGCAACTAGTTACGAAAGGCGTACCGTACCTTTTGAAGATTTGTGTTGCAAACCGTGCTGTCACCCTTAACTATACCTCTGGTTGTAGCGACTGAAATATCGTCGAATTAAGTTTAAACAGTCTGCCCTAACACATGAAACTTAAATAGTCAGGTCTGGAAATGCCACATGTGAATTTCTGTTCGCTCATAAAAAGAACAGATCGATATTGTCAAAACAATTTGTATTTGTAAACAGCTGAATATGTGGTGAAGCAACAAATCTGAATACAACAAGGCAAAAGTAGCTAATTCTCTACGAAACCAAAAAAGGAAGTAACATAGCGTATTTTTAAACTCGTAATTAAAATGTAACCGGGCTCATTAAATTTTTATCTAAACTTGCAGGAAATTAAAAGCGGATGCATGCTAGCGAGTAAAGGTCCTGTTGATTTTGGTTAATACCAATGCGATTTAAAAGCTCCCACTGCCATGAACGTACATGTCATTGACTTCAAGCCCAACGCATTTTGTTGGGGGGATGCGGTGCTTAAATCTGCATACCTCTTGTCCTTCCCACACACACGAGAAATATTCGCTTCCCAAGAAGAAATCGAACTGAAACAATATGTTTGTTCGTTTCGTTTTTGTCCTCCGGGAACGGAACAACGCCGCGACAAAATATAAAAAAGCATTATATGTATTTAAAACAAACCTAAATAAAAACCATCACCTCGTACTGCTGATTAAGCTCCCAAGTAAACGGCACGATCATCTCTCGTTCTTCTTTGTTCCAAGTCCCGTTAATTTTACTGTTGCGCACAATTACCTTTTGATCAAACCTCGGGTTAAAATGTAAACAAAAAGTGTTGTCATTCCTGTCAACCTTGAAGTTTACAGACGATCTGGAAAACAAAATAATGTTGGCTGCGTTAATGTAAAATAATTTGATTGGTTGTTGTGCGGTAAAATATTTTTTGCTTGATTATATAAAAGGCTTGTATAGTGTATAGCAGAGTTGGATCAATTACATGATTTTAGTACAATTACAATTGTTCTGAAAAATTTTTGAATTACATTACAATTACTCTGTCCTAAAAATACGAATTACAATTATTCTGAGAACTGTAATTAATTACAATTACATGTCACAAAATTTTAGATTTTAAGTCATTGCTTTTACACAACGACAGAACAATCAAGTCGATGTTTTTAAAATGTAAAGCCATGCTTCCGGAATGCTGCCCAAAATCTGTGGCAAACGTATCTTGCAAAAAAGTAATTTGAGAGCTAATTAGGTAATATTGTAAGCAAATTACAATTTCCCGAACTCAAAATGTTTCAATTACAATCACACCAAAAGTAGTAACTAATTACATTCAGCTCAATTACAAATTGTAATTGATCCAACTCTGGTGTATATTTGGGTCCAAAATGAGTCTATATTATGATTTAGAGCTGTATGCAAAACCAACCTGTCGTTCACTATAGTTGCCGAAAGTCGTACGTTTTTATCAGAGTACGGATCTCCCTGTATATCCAGTACCGTCTCCTGTAAGAACACACAACAGAACGTTACATGCACATTTTTAAACCGGATAAGTTCCTGTCGTGGGTTCGAATCCCACCGCAGGCTAAATTTTTCTAGCCATGCCTTGCTGACTGGAAATGCTTGGAAGGCCGGCTAGGATACGCTATAACCGTACTATGATTTGGGTTAAGTTTATGTTGATTCAACACACGTTGGCACAAGTAATTCCTAAAAAGTGATATTAGCATCATATTTCTTTTACAAATTTGGTTTACAATTGTATCTAGCAACGTGACAAGCCGCATGTAGAATCAAAGCAAATAAAAAATAAATGATNTGTAAATTAAAGTCTCCAACCAAAAATAATGGAGATAAAACACATGAACTAAAATAGACCGTTGAGACAAAAGGGTTTGCTTTTGCACTGAGTCCCTATGAAAAAAAAATGACAAGGAAATATTAATCTACAAATACTTTACCACTGGTGAGGAATCGCCGTTGTCTTTTATGTCTAGTTGAGGTACAGCGAGACCAGTCACTTATATACCGACGTAAGTACTTCCATCAACTCTGTGTTGAAACGTGCAGTCGTCCAACTTTTGCCGGTTCCATGAGCAGCTAATAGCGTCGGATCCTACTTCGAGTGTAAACTGTAACAACAAAAGCGTCTTGGGTTTGAATTTCGCAAAAAATGTAGGAGGCTTCGTTAAACAGCAATTTGTAGAGAAAACTTGCACAGTTTCCCCCTTTTCAAACTGATTTTAAACTTCCAATTTTTTATGATATTGCCCTGTGTTGTTGCTTTCAATTGATTGCACACAATTACCGAAAATTTGCAGTGATAACGCATTAAAGTGTTTTCATTACCTACAGTGAAAAAAATAAACGAGCAAGCAACGATAATAACATCCATATCACAGGGATCGTTACGAAAGAAAAGTTTCAGCCAAGACTAAATACCTCAGCAATGGATCTTGGGGTCCATATAAAGTCTTCCTTTCTAGCCTTCTGTTCTGACTGCCATTGTCCATTCACGCGACTGTTTATTACAATTTCTCTTCTATCAAAACGGGGGTTGAAATGAAAGCCGATATTCTGAGTGTCATCATTAACCAACAAGTTGATTCCGACTCTGCAAGATAAACGATTGTTAAGTGTGGCTAACCTAATGCTTCTTTACGGTGACGCAAGGTCTTGTTAGTAGATTGTGGTGGTGCGTGTATAAAACACGTAACATGTAAGGATAATAAACAACAACTAATTTGGTTTTTGTAGCACCTAAGGAGCAATAAATTAAATTTACTACTGGTCTTACAATTTTAACCTAGTTCTGATACTCAAACGATGCGTTATGCCAAATTTTGTCGTCTTAGAATTAATGTATATTACCTTGCGCCGGCTGCCCTTCCGGTTATGGTCATCGTTTTATTGAGAGTTGGCAGAGATTTAAGAAGATATTCTGGTGCTTCCATTTTCGCTGTGGCGATCTGACAGACGAGTTTACTTACCTAAAATGCTTAAATCTAAAGTAAAACATACGTTAGAAGTTTCATCAAGTCTTGCTTTTTCGACTTAAACCATGCATGGTTTTTTATTGGCCAACAAACGCAAATTCTACGGGGACAGGAAGATGATGGTATGTTACCCCCTAAGTCAAAGCTACGTATTTCAAAGCTACATTTATTTTAAAACGAGGAACGAGTTAACGTTAGTTAAGAGGCTCAAAAATCATACTTGTATGCGGTATTTTCACCCCCTAATAAGAATGTCAATCCATGACGATTATTTCACCATAAGCCTAGACGATACCCCACAATCCTCCCCTTAATTACACAACGTTTATCTTAAACTTAATATTATGCTTGGCACACGGTCATATATAGCGTCAAGCAGGAAGCGAACGGAAAGATGTAATGTGGCACAAAACGAAGCAGGAAATGAGAAGGCGATAACAAAGCAAGAGAATGTTATTTGTAATGTTTTCGTTCGTGCTGAAAATAGCAAAAACATTTTTAGGAAAAGCGTCGAACGGAAAAGGCAATATTAAATTTAGCTAGAAAGCACCAGACAGAGCGTACGTGTAAAACAGAGAATTTTTGCAATGTGGTGCCTGTTTATATTTTACCATTTGTTAAAACACTTAACATTTAATGTGAATTTTTGACAATACTATTTGGTAGGGCCACTCTGTAGAGAAATAAACGGAATTTCACACACAAAATAAGTCAAAGTGGAGCGATGCGCTGTTGATGAACTTTCAATATTATTCGTTGTACCTTGTGTTTTAATGCACCTGTTCTATTTATTAACTTGAACGTCACAATCAGTTTAAGGTACATCTTACGTCGCGGAAAGATAGACATCATCGGGGGTCCTTTTGAAACAGAAAAAAATTTCGTGACATTGAATCGGATTTGTTTTACGTCTCTTTCTACATTTAAAGAACGTCTCCAAAATACCTTAAAATGTTATTACACAGTGGTTGATTTGGGAATAGCCTATTCGGGCATAGGGTTAATACATGCATTTGACTTGCAAGTACCACAGAAAACAGTTATAAAAACTGTTGATTGTAATGGAATATAAGCCATAATCACTAATTATTGTGTAAAATCTTACAGTAGGGCAACATGATTAATACCACAAGTTTAATGTTTAGCCTACCTTTTTGCACGTACTTATGTTTCATCTCTTACAGAAACCCTCTCAAATATATGTGCTGCGGCGCGTTATAGAAATGACAATTTTCATTTCCGATTATAATTTATTTCCCTTAAATTTCAATTATTTTTTTTAGTAAAACCAGACGTTCTTGTTTTAAATATCCTTTCCTTGTATAGGCTAGTTAGCAATAAACTAGTTTGTGGCATCATTAACGCGACCAGTACTTGTGGATTTATTCAATAAATCGTTCATATCCAACTGCTAAACATTTTTTTTGAGTTTTATTCCGAAAACTTAATTGAGCATTCACACTGATGAAGGTTTTCTAGGTCCACATATGTGTCGATTACCGCGGACCATTCGGCAAAGTTCCCTATTGCAATGTCTTCACTCGCGTTACGTTGTGTTTTTTTTTGCAAATTGTTTTACAGTCTGACATCATGTAGTAAAGCAAAGAATCTGCGAAGAATTTTTCCGTGATTGGCCTTGAAAAGAAGTCAAGTTAAGTTTACTGATCTGATAAATCCAAGTATTGATATTTGTGACCCGACTATTCACTCCTGGCTTTTGGCAACTTTTCGAACCCAATGTCCTTTTCCAAAGCATCCTTAATGAAAAAGTCACATGTTGTCATACCGTGCGTGGGGTAAAGGTTCTTTTTCGGGGTTTGCAGTAGTTTCCAAATCCTCTCACCACAGTGTCAAAACGCATTTTCTGGCCCCCTTTTAGTTTGAAGGTCGAGTGCTGA
>QXVZ01012905.1:0-27243 GCA_008931825.1 Phallusia fumigata | reverse complement strand
TAAGTGCAACTACAGAAGTACATGCACCAGAGAGGATATGATTAAGATGTGAAAAGCACAAGTGATACAAAAAGCTTGTTGCAACAAAAACACAGTGCATCCGAAATTTCCATGATTAAAAAACAGTCTACAGCATGTGACATTTGAAATACGACATGAAATCTATTTTCCACAAAAACTTATTTGACTAGGAATATTTAGATCAGCAGGTTATCCTAAATTTGCCTAAACCCAACAACTTTGCAACTGCTGGGGGGAACCTTCAAATTGGTAAAAAACATATTACCAGGATGGTTTGTTTAAAAATGAACACAATCGTATAGCAGCTAGAAAGCAAATATTTTCAAGGCATGTTGTTTTCAACCAAAAACCAGGTGTAAATTTGACTTAAATTGAAATGATTGATGGTCCACATTTATGTTCTATTTATGTGGCTTTATAGTGCATTACCTAGCTGCTTGCTGTATCTACTCAAGCTGTTGATGAATTTGGCAGTAATTATGGGTTTCCTTCCCCGAAGTGGATACATGTTGTTTTGCTAGGAAATGTCAGTACAGCAGAAAAAGTTCCAACAGCACAGATCATCTGTACAGGCAAGTGGTTGAACACATACTACCATGGGACATCATACGAAATACTGAACTTTATGGTCGATTCCTAAAAAACAGTGGAAAATGTACTATTTTTAGAATTTTTTAAGTAAATTCATACCATGAAACAATCCAAAAATAGTCTGCAGTCATGTTTTCCAATACCTCATTTTTAGCCTACATATTGTTGTACAGAAATGCTTTNCGTCATAAAAGGACAACAATGAAGAAACTTTATTTGGACACTTGGTGCCCGAGGCATGCGGCCTTGAAGCTCTTGACGACATTTGCGACATTCACCGCGACCCACGGTAAGCGAGGATCATGCGTGTTTGGCGAAACACGAATCGTTGTACGTCCCGCAAACCAGCCTAAACGTTTAATTTCAGATTAACCTCGGTTAAATTTCGGCAGTGGACAGTTTTAAGTGACTTTTCGCGGAAACGTAAAGGCAAATCTTATAAGTTTGGACTAATTAACATTGTGATTAAGTATGTGACCAAAGCAATGTAAAACCAAAGGCAGCAAAAATGCTGTTTAATGTTGAGAAAGGAAAAAAATGTAGTTTATGGTCTATTTTGTTAACACAGGATTCGTTTCAACAAATGTCTTTACTACAAATTCTGTGTAGTCAGATGTGCATGCATGGACTTTCAGACACAAAACAGTTTTGGACCCCTACTTTACACACAAACTGTTTTTGAAGTTTTTGAACGAAACCACCTAATCACAGTTAACAAACACACGGAAACCCCTAAAATCCACACAACTGAAGCGTAACGCACAACCCGAAACGAGGAAATGTCTAGACGTTTTGTGGATTCTAAAAATACCATTGCTGTTTGCAGCAATGCCAAATGTCTTGCCGCAAATATGTGTTTTTTTGCCGAATTTTGCAACAGGTTGATCGTCTCTACCCCTAGTTACATTTTTTTGCATCTAAAGAAAAATCATATTTGAATAAAACACGTCAATTGTGCAGGTCTGCAATGCGGCTACACAAAGTGCGCGAGTCTACACGACTATTGCTGTGTATCGACTCAATATTCCATTTATCCGACTTGCTGCAGCTCGCTTCACACTGATTGGTGAGTATTATTCTTTTTTGATTTGTAGGTAAATATGTCTTTATCATAAAAGTCCTTCAACGGCAAAGAAAGGGAGGTAGACTGTAATTGGCAAGAGTATCAGCAAAGCTTCAAACATACGCTAAAAAGCATGATTGGACAGCTCTAGGAATAGTTCTTAGGGTGCTGCCATGGGCGCCGGCACGTGGGGACAAGACTGTGCACTTGCCCCCTTCTGGGATTCCGAAAAATGTACTTTTTTTGTGTTCTATGTAAAAAATGATATGAATGCATAAGTATGTGTGTATTAATATTTGCCCCCGCCGGAAAATTTTCGGGACCGAGTGTGGTTTGATCAAAGTAAAATATTAGGCAAAAAATGTACCAGTGCCTTATGTAATACAAATCAATGTTCCTGGTGTGTTCATCATACAAAACACTTTTTAGCAAACCTACAGGCCTAGAATATGTGATTTTTGCTGATACATTTTGCTGATGCCTCATTGCAGCCAAAAACAATCAGTTTCAAAAGTACACTTGTTTGTCTGCCTGTGGGCAATGTGATCCAACGCCTCGTTGCACACAAATATTTTGCTACAGAATTGCAAGACTGGCATTTCCCCCGTAGTTTTTGCAAAACCTTGTTTTCGACTTGTGAATGTCACGTTGTACAGGGTTGGGGTATTTCTGCTACATTTTTCCAAACCTTGTATGTTCATAGATTTTGCACAATCCGCAAAGGCAAGGGCGGGTCGGCACCCTTAACGCAGCGTGCCAGTTTACAAATTATGTCAAAATGTTAATGACTTCGCGTGCCTTGTTAATGACGTCACTGCGTTACGTTTCTGCGCTAAATTTGTACAATCTAGTTTTACGTACTCTCTGTAGCTCGTTGCTGCGGTTGCATTGCACTTAGCTTAATTTGGCTGAAAAATGTATTTGAACATAAACTCGTAAATCACATTGCGGGTCATGAATAATCGCCTCGTGTGCCAACTCCGGCACGTTCGCCAGGGGTGCCGATCCCTGCGCCAATGCAACTACATTGCAATAGGCAAGCAACTGGCGTGTGGCGAAAAAACAGTATTAATGTGTTAAGAATTTTATACGTAGCTTGTATGCCAATAAAATGGAGAAAGTGTTCCAGATCAAAAAATCCTGTCGGCAATGTAGAGACACTTTTAGTGACTAAAACCGACTGGTTTACAGTCCAGCCAAGTGCAGTCTTAAAAAAGAGTTATTTCCAAGGTGGTAAAATGTCAAAAAAATAGGTCGGATATTTGTTTCAGTTTTTTGAGTGTCACAACCCCAAAACGATACGGTAACCCAAAAGCATATCGCTCTTGCAAATGTAAAAATGTCCTTCACATAAATATGATTCGAATTTGTTTTTCCCAGGGCTCTGAAAGGAACGGGCATTGGATTTGGAATAACGGTCACTATCATCATTTTCGCAGCTTTCTGCAGTTGTTTCAAAAAGTACAGGCGAACCAGAAGTATGTACAAATTACTTTGTTTCGTTTGAACACGAAAGTGTGCCGGACTGCTGGTAACCTGTCGGTTTTGATTAAAGCAGGTTTAAGTTCCTTTTAGTATTGAACTACGGAAGCAAAATTTATTTTCACATTTGCGGACTATTACACTTGGCTAAACTCAAGTAAACATTAATACGCACTTTAGTTTATTTCTAAGCAAAAATGGAAGTCCAAAACTGGAAACAAGATTTTATAANATCATTTTCGCAGCTTTCTGCAGTTGTTTCAAAAAGTACAGGCGAACCAGAAGTATGTACAAATTACTTTGTTTCGTTTGAACACGAAAGTGTGCCGGACTGCTGGTAACCTGTCGGTTTTGATTAAAGCAGGTTTAAGTTCCTTTTAGTATTGAACTACGGAAGCAAAATTTATTTTCACATTTGCGGACTATTACACTTGGCTAAACTCAAGTAAACATTAATACGCACTTTAGTTTATTTCTAAGCAAAAATGGAAGTCCAAAACTGGAAACAAGATTTTAAAAAATCCTATTTTTGAAACGTTTATTTTTTCAATTTGCAGGTGATGCGACAAATCCACAAAACTCAGACTTACCCCCTGATTACAATTCAATCAAAGTTTCCGTTGAAGAACCGCCGCCCTACTACAAACTTTACCCTATACCGGGTGCGCCATCCAGCGGAAACGACCTACAGCCGTTAGATAGCGCCACGAGCACAAGTGAAATCGAAGTGGCTGGCCCGTCGCGATTGGGTACTGCCCCAGAACCAATACCCGACCAAACGCAGAACAATGATGTTGACAGTTCGTTACCTGCTTATGACGAGGTCAAGACCTGATATCAGAGGAAGATAGCCGCTTCCTTTTCTCATGTCCCCCTGGAGGGCGCTGTCTTTAACACTGCTGCAAACTTACCCAAGCGGGGAGATATTATCCCAAAGCAATATTCTGGTGTGTAACTTGCATGCAAAACGCACAAAACTTTTTAATCTACTTTTAATGGAAGTTTTACAGACCACCATCGGATAGCCAACGCAGTCCTGTAGCTGACAGAGCCATGAGTTTCTATATAGTTGTTTTATATTTTTCTTTTTTAAACTTCTGTTCAAGACAATAGACAATAAAACACGCCAACTTTACCAAAAGCATCCACTTCTATTTGTTCTTTTAATGTATGTATTTTTACACGACAAAAAGGCCATGATGTGCTGGCGAAACTAGCTGTGCACTGTTTTTGTTTTTCTTTAATTTTGCTTTTCTTTTATACCTTCTTTTCTGACAGCGTGCAAATGCAACATAAAAGTCCGACACACCATATGGTGTAATACTGAGTTATTTCCAACAATTACATGTGTATTCAAACAACAACAGATGTTTATAACGGGCAAGTCACAAAAATCGTACTACAAGTCTTGAAGCAAAATTATGGCAAATTTTAGCAGTACATGTGGCACAGATGGCAAAATTAAGTGCAACTACAGAAGTACATGCACCAGAGAGGATATGATTAAGATGTGAAAAGCACAAGTGATACAAAAAGCTTGTTGCAACAAAAACACAGTGCATCCGAAATTTCCATGATTAAAAAACAGTCTACAGCATGTGACATTTGAAATACGACATGAAATCTATTTTCCACAAAAACTTATTTGACTAGGAATATTTAGATCAGCAGGTTATCCTAAATTTGCCTAAACCCAACAACTTTGCAACTGCTGGGGGGAACCTTCAAATTGGTAAAAAACATATTACCAGGATGGTTTGTTTAAAAATGAACACAATCGTATAGCAGCTAGAAAGCAAATATTTTCAAGGCATGTTGTTTTCAACCAAAAACCAGGTGTAAATTTGACTTAAATTGAAATGATTGATGGTCCACATGTATGTTCTATTTATGTGGCTTTATAGTGCATTACCTAGCTGCTTGCTGTATCTACTCAAGCTGTTGATGAATTTGGCAGTAATTATGGGTTTCCTTCCCCGAAGTGGATACATGTTGTTTTGCTAGGAAATGTCAGTACAGCAGAAAAAGTTCCAACAGCACAGATCATCTGTACAGGCAAGTGGTTGAACACATACTACCATGGGACATCATACGAAATACTGAACTTTATGGTCGATTCCTAAAAAACAGTGGAAAATGTACTATTTTTAGAATTTTTTAAGTAAATTCATACCATGAAACAATCCAAAAATAGTCTGCAGTCATGTTTTCCAATACCTCATTTTTAGCCTACATATTGTTGTACAGAAATGCTTTAGGCCAGCTTTGTTTCACTACCATGGCTCTTTCAATTCAGGTATTCTGTGACATGCCATTTAACAATATTTTCTATTTTTGACAACCCTAATTGTTAAAATGACATTCTAACATGAGCATGGGAAAATTGTTGATTGCATTTTAAAATCAATACTAAGACACATTAATCTGGTAGGTCTTACTGGAAGGTTAAGTTCCTTTAAAGAACCCTTGAGCTTTTGTTCAACAGCGTCACTGATTTCACATTGGTATATTGATAGAATGCCTATCTTTCCCAAGCACTGGGTAAATAATTCAGCGTTTGCATCTGGAAACTTATTGCTTCCCAGATCAAGAGCGGCCATCTGGAATGTGACAGTATTTTTTACACATCTGTCACTTAACAGTATACACACAAATGAAAAGTTTGTATGAACAAAAAGTAAAGTACCTTAGTTTTTTGATGCGCAATTGCTGTGAAAAGTAAAGTAGGGTCTGTAATTCTGCAGTCTGTGGCAATCAGTTCTTCCATTTGGGGAGTGAATCTAGACAGATGGTTTATTCCCTCATTGCCAAACTTGTTTTGGGAAAGGTTAACCAATTTCAACTGTCAAATCAAAATTGAATAGTTGTATTGTCGGGAAATTATTGAGAAAACCTGGAAGTTGCAACCAACCTTGGTCTTGAGATGGATCATTGCTTCAGCAAACACACTAAGGTCAGTTATTCCACATGCCAATAAATTAAGTTCTTGAATGTATAACAAACAAACAGAAACATGTTCCAACCCAGTGTTTCCAATTGGGTTTTGGCGAAAGCTGACCAGTTCCATCTGTGGTCACCAATACAACAGTTCACAAAAAGCATTTAGCGCAGGCCTGCTCAACATTATAGGGGTTGAGGCCCACTTTTGTACAAAGAAAGTTATTACGAGCCGAAAACGTTTTTTGAAATCAATTATTTAAAATTTTTTGTGATTTTTGAATTCCTTCAATTTTGTGAAATAGAGGTAACAATGAGCCACTAGCTGCATGCAGTGTTGCTGACGTTGTTATAAGAACGAAAGGCAAATTGCTTGGCTTGCCTCGCACATGTTTGGTATACAAGTCTTCAAAATCCTTGTAATGAATAATGAATCTAGGAAATTTCTGGCGTGGCGGCATAAACTTTTTGTAATAGCTGCCACCCCAGAAATTTTCAGTCGGATGACCGCAACCCCTGCCACCCTGGGAATCGACGCTTATGCTGACTGGTATGTATTTATTCCCAATTGAAAAAAAAAATGTTATAATTCAAAGCGTTTGGTATGCAAGTTTTTGAATAATATGTCTAGCACAGAAACAACTGGTATAATTTAGGTATATTTTGATGCCAAGTGTACTTGGGTTTAAAAACAGAAATGTAAAAAATGTAACAAGTCTGCTCGTAGATGACTTAAAACAACATCTCGGGTCCAGGTTGGACAGTCCTGATTTACTCTGTCAAGAAGACTAATTCAATTTTTACCTTGCATCTGTGTTTTGCAATTGACTCTGTCAAAGCTTGTACAGAAGATATTCCACAGGATGGTAAATCCAATCGCTTGATACAATTAACGCAGGTGGCAAGCTGCTCCACACCCCTGTTTTCAATCGGGCATTGTTCCAAACTCAGGTACTCAACCTGCATAGAAACAAATTAATGTCACCAAAACTGACACAGTATACTATTTTTCTTCTAAACTCACCATTGCATTTTGTTCGGTCATGTTTTTTGCAAGCAGTGCAACATCGGATATCTTGCATCGTCTTAAGCTCAGTTCGCTGGTGCTGCCAACACAGAGAGCAAGTTGATCCATGCCATCCTTTTCCGAGAGATCATTTCTTTCGAGATCAAGTTTTATCTGCAACAACATTTTTTATGACCAATGATAATGATGTTGATTTTTGATGCACGAAACAAACCAAGCAATAACTATTCGCTTATTGTCACAAAACCCCATAAAAGTGCCAGTGCACACCTTGTGGCCACTTTGGCGCAGTTGTGCAGACAGTCCACTTAAGTTTGTAATGTCACAATTTGAAACCTTCAGTTGTTTAATGCTTGTGATTACTGGAGCCAATTTGTTGATGCCAATATTGCCAAATCTATTGGCACTAAGATCAAGAAATTTTATCTGAAACACAAAGTAATTGTAAATTTTAAGTTACATAACAAACTCATGGAAATATAATTAGTCCCCCACTACCACCACAAATATTTAGGAATCCAACAATCCATCAAACCTATTTGCTTGTGGGTCGCCAGTCACAAAATGTTATAAACCAACGATGGGTTGGATGTAGTTTGTACGTTGATTCACTTTCATTTTTTGTGTTTAGAGTGTGGTGTGATGATGTTTAAGTGCAAATGTTGTGATACTTTAATATACAGAAAAACTTAGGGATGAGCAGAACATCAGATATTGATCAGCAAAAATTCAAAACAAAACTCACAAACATACCCCTTCAAAAGGTGGAACAAGAAAACATTTTGGTTTTGAAGAAAAACCTTGCAAATAACCCATTGTTATGTTATACATGCGTAACATCATAATACCCTGAGCATGCTCTACACAACACCAAACAATAACACAACAGGCTTGGTGCACAGCCAAACAGAACCCCTTCAGTTTTGACACTCTCCCAGATAAATTAAGCACTGCTTTTTATTTAAATACAAACATTTTTGTAAAACTTTTTCTGGTGGTAAACTTTCATTAAAGCTGGGGTATTCCTGATGCCAGCATAGTCAAAATCAACTCCTGTGATTGACAGACAAAAGCATTTTTGCCTGCCAACCAAGTTGTTAGCGTCCTCAAACAATGTGTCCTACACCCACCGGTGACTTTCTTTTGCCAACTTCATTTGCAAGTGTAGTGACATCTGTTACATTGCAAACACTGAGACACAGCTCTTCAGCCTTATCAACACATGCTGGTAATTCATCAGTTAAACTTCCAATGTTGTTGTTTCGACTCAAGTCAAGCCTCTTCATCTGAAAACAGATTGAAATCAACAAACACTGCAGTTTAACCTAAACTAGCAACAGAACTATATGAGGCTTTTTTTTGGCATTTGACCATCAGATCATGCAAATAATAGTGCTTTTTAGCTAATATTTTTTCTTTAGACAATTCAACAGATTTAAAAAGCAAAAAAGTTAATGTTCTGTATGAGTAGTTTGATCTAGTTTTTTTGCAATTATATGTTTCCACATAAATGAGAAATACTTAGTAAAAGTTGCTTCATGCTTTTTGCATGTATGCACTAAAAAGTAGTAATTGATGGTAGTTGAGTTTTCAACGGGTATGAAAAAACATACACAACTTTTTACCTTGTGTTTAATTTTTTTCACTGATCCAAAAAAACGCTTGAGGCATTTTTCATCCATTCTGCAGCCACTCAAGTTTAAGCTTCCCACAGGTTTCTCAAGCTTCACCAACATGTGATTTAAGGCATGCATGGCAATAGCAGACATTCTCTCAAGGCAGAGATCAATGTCAGTCGGCAAACTGCTTACAAATTCATTGACAACATCATCAGAGCATTCCAGCAAATCAATCATCAACTCGTTTACATCTGCAAACACGAAATAAGCTAATCCCAATGCCAATTGCGATTCCTCACTTTAGAAAACATTTAGTGATTATATACCCTTTTTCAAATCGTCTTTAGCCAAACATTTCCGAAAACGTTGCAGAAGCTTGCTGAGAAAAATCTTCGGCTTGCCTAAATGCAAAGAAATTTGGTCATACACTACAATTTACTTCAAGTGCAATCATTTACTATGAGCAATTGAGGGCAACAACGAGTTTTTCATTACAAACAAAAGGCAGCAAGGGCAACCAATACCTACTAAGATGACCCAATTTAAATTGAGAAACACCATATACATCATTGATGTGAAGCACTATCATAGGCATCGATTCCCGGGGTGGCGGCCACCCCACTGGAAATTTCTAGGGTGGCAGCCACTATAAAAAATGTATGCGGCCACCCCAGAAATTTCGTGGTTTGTAGCTTGCTCCGACACGAGGATTTTCTGAAGACTTGTTTACACAAAACACATGCGAGACAAGCGACGCAAATTTATTTTGTTCATTAAACAACGCAAGAAGCCCCATTTTGCGCGTCTCTTGTGCTATATGCACAGATAATATTAGCAATAACAGAGTGTATAGTAACGCTACAAACCAACCGGTGTTTGTTGCATATTTTATCACATGTCAGACCGCCCGGATTTGATTATTTCGCCACCCCACACGAAAAAATTTGCTGAAAAATCGACACCTATGAGCGCTTTATCTATCATTGTTCTTTACACAATTTGGGTAGGTGTTTCAAAGACAAAGTAGTGTAGAAACAACATGTGTCCCCTAAAGTAAGAGAATCTACTTTCTGTGAAAACAAAACAAATCAATCAAACCTTCTTGAATTTCTTTTCCAAGCAAAAGTCCACACATAAATCTTCGCACCATGGCCCAGTGACCACCAGCAACAACCTCATCAGTGATTTCACAGAATTCCACCTCTGACATGTACTGACTGATGTACATTGCTGCAAAAATCTCCTGCATCATTTGATGGACAAAGTAAANCGGGGTGGCGGCCCCCCCACTGGAAATTTCTAGGGTGGCAGCCACTATAAAAAGTGTATGCTGCCACCCCAGAAATTTCCTGATTTGTAGCGTGCTCCGACACGAGGATTTTTTGAAGATTTTCTTTTGTTTGCACAAAACACATGTGAGACGAGCGACGCAAATTTTTTTTGTTCATTAAACAACGCAAGAAGAAGTCCCATTTTGTGTGTCTCCTGTGTTATATGCACAGATAATATTAGCGATAACAGAGTGTATAGTAACGCTACAAACCAACCGGCGTTTGTTGCATATTTTATCACATGTCAGATCGCTCGGATTTGAATATTTCGCCACTCCACACGAAAAAATTTTCTGAAAAATCGACGCCTATCAGCACTTTATCTATCATTGTTCTTTACACAATTTGGGTAGGTGATTCAAAGACAAAGTAGTGTAAAAACAACATGTGCCCCCTTAAGTAAGAGAATCTACTTTCTGTGAAAACAAAACNCCTTCTCAAACTTAGGAAATACCTCTGGCAAATCTTCCAAGTTAACTTCCAAACCATGCAGTATTACATCATCTCCGATTGTTGTCTTCTGGTATTCGATTGCTTTCTGAATTGCTTGTTTTGGCAATGCTACAAAGCAAATCAGTTTTTTTTTTAAATGTTATAAATGTTATATAGTTTTTGCATGACATTGATTTTACGTATAGTTTCTTGATGTTAAAACAAATCTTTTTAAAAAACACCTACATTCCACAGCTGATTCCGCTGCAGTATTTTGTGAACTAGGCACTGTGGTATGTTGATTTACAACTTGAAAGTTGAAGAAATTATATTGCTGTTCAACATTGTGTTCGATGTTTTTCTCCAACTTAATTCTCTTAGTCATGTGAAGTTGTGGATTGTTGTGGTGTACATGATTGTGTTGATGCTCTTCAGTGCCATGAAAGTGCACATTCTAAATAGTTATATTTTTTAGATGTTTCTTAAAAACACTAGTCAGCCACGTTACTCAATTTAGTTTTTACTGATTTACTTAAAGACTTGACCTGAAACTCAAACCACTTAAGTCTTAGACTTGGAGCTCAGGCTAAAACAAAATTATGATCAACCAATATACAAAAGCATAAAGAAAATGAATAACTTAAAGTGGTTGTCTAAAACATGCTCTAAAATGAGTTTTTTAACCCCCACACATTCTCACAGTGACTGTAATGACTAAGACTTGACTTTGATCTGCCCGATCCAAGGTTTTAAATACACTTAAAGGACTTAATCAAGGCTGATTTTAATTCAGTGGACTTCACTCTTTACCTTAAAGATTTGACCTGATTCGATTCACTGCTCACAAGCAAAAATCTCACCAGGTAAATGACTCGATATGACTTGCACTCAATAGAATAAACATTAAAATTTACCACCGTATCAATTCAACTGGAGGGAATTCACCCACTTACTACACACTCATTGTTATAAAACACACAAACGTCACCTATTCAACCAAAAGCTTATCAAATACCACGAATGAATAGGTAAGAGGCGGTATGTCAATTATCGTTTTATTCGCACGAAGGTTAATGTACCTCGCAGTTAATGTTTCGTTCCGTAGTTTCAGGGTTTGAATCCGCCATTTTTCATTCTTGCAACGACCCTAAAACTTGTGGCCGGCAAATATCAGAAGATTATCAACAAGTTTACTTCAGTCACACTTTCGATTTTCCAGTTTCAAAGTAATCGAACGGACGAACCAGGAACTGATATGGGTGGCTGCTACTGGTTGTGAACTTTGCCCTTGTCAAGTTCGACCAAAGTTTTTCCGTTTGGGTTACCAAATACCAACTTTCATGGCAAGGAAAAAACTACCTACGTTTTTGCCCCACGCTAACGAAAATGCAAGTAACGATTGCTTTACTCAAAAGTCAGACTCATCTATAACAAACAAAAACGAGTGCTTATTATGCGCCTTAGGACTGGAAGTAAAATTTGTATCATCCAAATTTACCAATCCCGAAATTGTTATTACATTATGCCAACAAGTGACCGTAAATAACGTAAATAGCTGATTGCCAATGTCAGTGTACAAATACAAAAAAATATTTGCAGTCAACTTTTTCGCAAATAACATGAAAAAAATTTTGCAATTCCTAGAGGGTTAACAAACTATTTGTTTTACCACCATACAAAACAAAACGAAAATTGTGTTTCGCCATAATACACCACAGTGACACATGGAATATAACAACAATGAAAATCTGTAGTAAGGTCATTTTGTTTGCTGTCTGTTTGGTTCAAGTTTTTTTTGCTGGACTTGAGTTGAAATCTGGCACGATTTTGCAACTGGTATTAATATGTCCTGATACTCCAAAGGGAAGTTTTCCTCAATTAGAACATTCAAGGGGCGACTGTCAGTGATATACTTTTGTCTGCAAAGTGCAAAAACAAAAAAAGTTTTTCAACCTACTACTACTCAGTAAAGAATACAGAATAAAGTTTAAGAAGAAAGCATTAAACAACAATAGTGTCCAACTCCCACCCAAGAGCTTGAAATCTGTTCTACGGAGCAAAACCAATCATCACACCAAATACCTTTTCATAATTAGTTCCATGTCATCATGGGTAATCGTTTTTCTTTTAGCATGCACACATGCAGCTTCTAAATCTTCTGTGAGGTTCTTAAAAAACTTTCCGTAAACCTTTTCAATCTCCTCCAATGCATCTCTGCAAATATTTCAAAAACAGTCATTTCTTGATTTTGTGATCACAAAATTACTTTTAACAAAACATTTTTAAGGCAACAAACTTTGACACTTTTCTTGTTGAAAAATGTTGAACTATTCCCTTCAACTGTGCTGAGGAAATTGGAATGCCAGTTTGGGATGCTGTCTTTCTTTTTGGGGTGACACTCTTTACTTTGTTTGCCCTGAAATAAAAAGTAAAAATCAGAGTTTGGTATGGGACAAAATTTACAAATTTACTACAGAAGAAAAATCCCAAGCGTACATAAAGAAAATTTTTAAATGGAAAGGAAACATTTAGGGTTTCGACTGAAACCCCATAACTCACATTTTCAAAGAAGGCTTAGTAACTTTTCGTACTGGCTTTGAAAGCTGCATTGAAACAGGATTTTGAACAGCTGATGATTCTCTAATGACATCTTCTAAGATTGCAATATCGGTAGTTAGGCAAACAAGTTTAATGTTAGATAAAAAGCCCAATACCTTGTCTTGGGCTGTACTCTGCCTCCTGTATTTCTGTTTGTTGTTGTTGTTGTTGTTGTTGTGCACTACCAGCCTGGTTAAAACTTGTTTTTAGTTTTTAATAATGTAAGTGATTTAAAGAGTCCACTTTTTTCCACAAGGAAATCTAAAAATAATTCGCCCAGTCAATAGGAAAGTTAATATAAATCTTTAAAATCAACATTCAGATTTTTTACAAGTTTCCATTTACATGCAGGCATCTCATACATCAAGATGTATTAAGGCATATAACCACTGGTCTTTGGGAGTTTACCATTAAAGACACCATTAAAGACAATGTGTTGCTGCACAAGAATACCAATTGATGAGAGTAATGCTTAGTTTTTTTATAAGCCCAGTTGGCTTTTCAGGGCCCTATTATAAACCAATGTGTATCTCAAATTTATTTGCCTTTTTCTGTTCCATTAGGGCCAGTTACCTTTTAAGTGTATTTCAGATTTAATCACAAAATTTTTCTCCTTTGTTACTAACATAGCCCCTTTGTCAAGTTTAAACTTTTCAAAGGCCCCTCAGGACAAAAAGTTTGCCCACCTCTGCTTTAGACCAAAATGTCTTACCACATTATCATCCGAGACAATGTTGAGCATTGTTACTTCATTTTCATTGGTGTCTTCTTGGGCTAAGGACGTGGCACTGTTTGACACTAAACAGAAACACACTATCAATATCTTGTTACAATGGCACTTTTACTGCCCCACAAAAAAAAATCTAGTGTCAAACTGTAAAAATCACAAAATAAGAAAAAAAACCAAGAGAATCAGTGAAATCTCCAAATGGGACTTTCTTACAAGTACCTACCAACAGAATAAAAAAGAAACTTGCTATTTCCTAAATGTACAAAAGTTTGGTCACTAAAAATAAGCAAAAGGTCAATTTGTCTTTAAAGTTAGAATTTTGGTCCCTAACTGGAGAACATACCAGCATGCATACTGCTCAGTTGTAGTGGGTCTTGGTCAGTCTGGACTGTGTTATCGGCGGAAGAGGGACAAACATCTTCCTGTTAAAAAACTCTTGCATTAACTCCATACACAAACAACATTCATCAGGCAATAATATGAAAATTAATCCCAACCCACAGTTTGGAAACACCTTAAGTTAACCTTAACAAGTGTAAAATACAATTCTTTGATCAGTTTACTAATGTAAACTTATCTGTAAAAACACACATGCCAGGTTTGTTGTACCTCAGATAAATGTACAGAAATTTTTGAATGGTTAGTCAGAACTGGATCATTTTCAACAGAAGAGGTCAATTCGCCCGGTAAAGACTGTTCCCCATCTGCAAAACATATTGCAAATAACAATTACAAATGTAGAAATTAAGCTGGTAAACACTTGTTAGGGTGGGCACAGTCGGGTCTATGTGAATAAACTCAAACCAAGCTGTTTCAGATGTACCGATTCCATGTTTTTCATGAGATTGGACTATGGTATTTTCCTCATGTGCTTGGAAAGTAGGACGATTTTCATCTGTATCATCACTCTGCACAATACTGCCAGTACTTTGATCTTTCACTCTGCAAAATGTTTATATTGTGATCCACAATAAAAAAGGAACAATCCACATTTTTACCCTGTTTAACAAAGTTGAGTCTAAAACCTATTTAGCTAATAAGCTGTTTTAAGACTATGGAAATTACATTACATTTCTCTTTATCAGTTTAGGAAAACCATGTCTAAATTAGCACCAATGTTGATGTATCGCTGCACTTCATAGGTAATTGAGTTGATATCACAAAATTAAGATAAAAATCCCACAACACAGATAAACATGGCACAACACTTACTGAGACTGATTCCTACGAACAGCGGCTTCTGCTTTGGCCTTTTTGAATGCAGCCAACTTTTCCTGAAGTTTGCTGCTATATTCGTCAGTGNAAACATGGCACAACACTTACTGAGACTGATTCCTACGAACAGCGGCTTCTGCTTTGGCCTTTTTGAATGCAGCCAACTTTTCCTGAAGTTTGCTGCTATATTCGTCAGTGCTTATGACAGGTTGTGATTGAGTAAAATCTCCAAATGCATGTAACCTAACACAAGAAAACACTAATGTCGTTTGAACTTTGATTTAGCATTGCGCCTCCTGCACGCCTGGTAAGTTTGATTCAATGCACTTTCGTGTAAACAGCATGTAAAAAGTTGTTACCTGGCATGAACTACATGGGTGTCCTCCACATGTTCAGACTGAACTAAGGACTTTGACCTGCATGAAAATGTTAATGAAAAAAACCAATAATGTAAAATTAAACTGTAGCAAACTCCACCATCAAAAATTTAAGACACTGAACAACATTAACAACTTTTTTAAGGAGTTTACAATTTAGGATCACTTAAGCGTAAACTTACTGCTCTGGAGTTTCATCTTTTCCTCCTGGTTGCTCAATCTTCTTTCTTTTAGGATGATGAACAGTCCGCATCAGCTTGCTGGCATTCATAGCTCCAAGTAACGCTGTCCTTGGTGTTATCGACACATCTAAACTTTCTTGGTCTTTATCATCAGGAACTATAGACACCCTGAAATGTACCATCAAAAATTGTTTTTCTGATATCAGACTGAAAACAGTTTCAGTACCTTTTAGTCCTTGCATCTTTACTAACAACGGATCGTCGCTTTCTTTGCTTTCGAGCCTTGACAGTTGCTTGTACTGCTGCAGGAACAAGGACATTTTCCAGTAAGGATCTAGGAGTTGCAGATTCCAAAGTGGGTGTCATTAACATGTTTTCTTCCTCCATTATAGAGCAGTTTTTAAGGAGATATAGCGGATTTAGTTGCACAAACTATTATAATAACAATACATTCAAGGTTTCTAAAATTGGGCTCCCAGTAACGTCCTAAATGCTCCACAACAACGTGAGACTGACTTAAATTTGTAGTGGCCTGTTTTAAAGTGTTGTTTAATGTAATTATAAATTGCATTAGAGCATAAAAGCAACTTCCACAGAGTCCCAGCTTAGAAATTGGGGAAAGGACAATCTTAATTGTACATCAGTACAAACATTTTGGGTTGGTTAGTGGCTGCACTGTCGCCGTAACAATAACAATAACAAGGGTGGGTGTAAAAATGTCAACATCGCCTAAAAATCCGATTTTCGCGGCAATTAAAATTACCAGACCATCACAAGCACGTTACATTATTTTTGACAGATTTATTATATGTATCATGTTTTTGATATCTGTAAATCATGGACAAAATCGGTTATCTATTCGATTCGTTAAATTGCCAAACGCAAAGACAAAAACACCAGGTTTCTGTAAACAGCAAGGAATAACTAGTTATTAAATTAACAAATTATACACAATGGCTGCAGTTAAAAATTCAAATCCAAATTGTAAAATTTAGACAATAATATAATAATATTTTACGACAGTCCCTTGTCTTGTCGCGTTGCCACTAACTTTTCATGCACAAAAATGTTTTAGCAAATATTTTAACGCTTGGTTAATCATGAAGGTATTTATTTGTTTACGGAGATCCTTCCTTTGTCGTTGATTCTGGTTTCCTTCGATTGCTCGGGTGCTAACAAATTCAAGTTGCTTGATGGTTGCGCAATGCACGACGTCAATGTATATTCATAACGTCAAAGCTTTTGAGTATAAAAGTTTGTTATGCGTAACAATATTTTGTAATCAATGGCTTCAATGATGATCGTTAAGGCCACAGGAAAAAGAATTAAAGAAGCAGTCGTCAATCAATCAAACTAAGTAATATCCTTACCGATTTTGTAATCGCAGTGTGTAGACTCCACATTAGTTTGTTTGTGAAAAATCTATCTTTTGTATGGTTGTTTAACCCATTTTGTTTGAAGCTTTTCAATATCACTCTGTGTTTTTGAGACCAACCAAAACTAACATTCAAAGTACATGAAAAGTTTGTAAACATTTTGTTGCATGTTAGGATTAGACGGCTTTGAGTAACCTTAATAGGCATATGAAATTAGGTAGAGTTCAATGTGCACTTGTGTGTAAAACAAAAGAAATCATAGATTGGAGTAAGCTCAAAAACATGTCTTATTAATATGGGATGAAAGGTTGACTTAAGGAACTAGAATACATGTCGTTTCTAGCAAAAAATTGTGTACAGACTGACCTAGAATTAAACTCATCTTCAATGTACCCTAACTGGAATTAAAAGAGATGTACATGTATACCCTACTCTACATAAGACATGTTTGTTTTTGCCTGTTTTGTAAGCATCTAATTTTAGATGACGTCATTTATCTTATCTGTTCAATTATACTTTGTCAAGATCTTGGACACAACCTATCAAAATTCCATACAGCTAAAAAAGTTTATATTTTTGTACCAGAGATAATATGTACGTACCAACTATAGGTACATGGGCATGTGAGCAAACACAGTTTGTGAAAAGCTAAATTATTATTCATGTGGGCTTGGTTGGAGGTATTTATTCACGAGCTTACTTCGCCAGCCATCTGCATTTTGTGTGAGTTTTGCAAGAAGAAGATTATGTCCTGTCTTGCCTTGCGTGGACTGAATGAAAATTCGGCTGGCACGACTAATGCACTTAAAAAGATCTATCACGAGCGACAGCATTTTGAACTTTGTGCCCTTCATGCTTTAAATAATGTGTTTCAAGACCCAAATGCTTTCTCGAAGGAACAGCTGGATGAAATTTGTTCAAGGTTTGTAGCATAACTATATGGCCGTAATAAAATACATATAATATCGAGGTACAAAAATGTCCTTGAATAAAGGTACTGTTGGGTGTTCTTATTTGTCTTCAAATTCACATTTTTTACTTGTTTGGATATTTAAGATTAAAACTATATCAGTGTTTCCCAACTTTTTTTAATGCATTCACCCCTTTGCTTATTTTGAAACTTTACATTTACTTTACATAAAACTGTAGCTACTTGTGTACTAGAAATAAGTGCTGTATGTGTGTTTGATTTCAGACTATCACCTGATTCAATGCTTAACCCTCACAAGAGTATGCTGGGAACAGGAAATTATGATGTAAATGTTATCATGGCAAGTTTGCAGCACAAGGGTCATGCAGCGGTGTGGTGGGACAAAAGAAGGTAAATCATTTTTGCACTCACAATGTGTGGAGTATTTAAAAGTTTGAATTGTGCTTCTACATGCAGGGGCACTTCCTCTTTCTGGAGTAAATATAAATTTCACTGTAAAGAAACAAACAACTTTACACACTTCTAATTTGAAACCATTTACATTTTAGAACCCTGTACCAAACCCACAGTAATTGTGACTTGTTGCTGACCTAAAAACTTGCATGTATAATTGCTAAAAGAGCCGCTGTCTTTTTCTCATAACGTAAGGCTGAAGACTGTGTTTGTTCACAGTATACAGTGGAAGGTTTCCAATGGTTTTTACTGTTACTCTTCCCAGAGCTGGTTTTTTCAGGGAAGGGGGAGGCAAAAATGTTATGTTCTGTCCTGACAAAGTTCACCTGCATGAAAGTCTTTAACCTATTAATCCATGAAATGATTTTCTATTATTGGACATTGGCCGTTTAGCTAATGTAGCCAAATTAAGGCACTCCAGTTTGTTGTGACTAACAGGCTGAAAAAGTCATGTCTCATGTCATCTGTCCGATGCCACAACTGAGCATAAACTACAGAGAAACTGGTTTCACAATGGCCAAGCAACTGCTTGGAAACCAAAGGGATTTTTTATTGTGTTGTTACAAAAACCTTCTTTGCAGCATACAACAAATGTTAAAAAAAATATTTATTACCATCTACAACTAGATGTATGTTTACTCTTTTACAGGAGTCTTGAACGGATTTGTCTAAAAAACATTACTGGTTTTATCCTCAATATACCTTCGTCGATCGGCTGGGGACTTCTAACCATTCCTCTGAAGCGACGTCACTGGATTGCTGTTCGTGCCATCGACAACATATTTTACAATTTGGACTCAAAACTAAAAACTCCTGAGGTCATCGGTGAAGCAGTTCAGCTCAAGTAGGTTAAAGACAATTGGTATATTGGCATTTTTGTAGGTGCTGAAACTCTTAACCCTACTACTCATTCACTTTCCTTGGCCCCAATGATCCATCATTCACTTGTGGAGGTGACAAAATACTGCACCCCTGTTTATGACGACTTTATTACAACACAAGATTTGTGGGTTACAAAAAAAGTTCAAGCTTGTAGACCTGAATGGCAAATATGGTGCCTAATCTTACCTGTGTAGTTTTTTACCACATCTACAAAATACTTTTTCTTGCATATGCCGTCAATGCAAATTTAGACATATTAGTCTTGAAGATATGACTGAATGTTGCAAAATGCTTAAACCTAAGGCAATTTTGACTTACAATATTTGTACAAACAGTTAACTTACCATCTGACATAAATCAGTTCTGGGAATATGCTTGAAAACAAATCAGTTATGTCGAAGAAATACAAACAATTGTCCATAGTTGATGAATTGTAATATTCTTGAGATTCATAGTGCATAAAAGGATTATTAGATTTTGTGTCATGTAATTTTTGACTTCTGACAAATATTTAATCGAATTGGTATTACAGCATGTATATTGTAATGTTTAGGAAAACTGGTAATTGGCTAATGAGATAAATATCGATGTTTGTGGTTTGTTTATTTAATAACTAAAGTGTATGTCGATGGGAAGTAGGTAGCAGTGTGTTTGCTATGATTTCCATCTCACATCTGCAAAAAAACATAAAAGAACATTTCTTTCTGGGTCATTTTTAACCTGCAGCCCCAAGGGCTATTGCCATGGGGTCAAGCTCACAGTTAATACACAAGTGCTGCACTTTTGTGTTTACCCACACACAGTGATGTTGAGTATTTATGTGTCCACAGGAAATTTTTGGCAAAAAAGCTCTCGTCGAAAAACTGTGAACTCTTGCTCGTTGTTTCGTCTGAGGTGGAGATTAGCCGTCAGTGGAAAGTTGGAGCATCACCATCTAATTCCATCACCCAACTGGAAACTTAACTTTGAGGAGATACTGGTACAGCAACAATGCAATTTTTCCGCAAAGTATGAACGCTAAGTTTCTGATGTGGTTTTTCTCCATTTTTCAATTTGATCACCGCCTCAGTTTTTTCATGACATATGTTTTTGTACAACCCTCGGCAGTGAATGGCAACACATCTGAAAACAAGTTTCAGTGTGCACTATTGTGCATGTTAGTATATATGTGACAAGTTTTTGTTTAAGTGACTGTTCTCTTGGTCCTAAAAGAGTGAACTAAAGTTAGGTTCATTACTTTAAATCCATGAAATTAAGAGCTGAAGTCAAATGCTTAACAGCTTTTTGCGCAAAGCATTAGTTCAGTATGTTTTATTGTTATAACCGTGTTTTGTAGTAAAGTGCCTTTGGGATTACAAAATATGTAATGAGAAAGACCTACAAAAGTAAATTGGTTATACTTGTTTTAATGCCTTCTAAACAATGAACACATTGGATAGTTTTTTCTATTTCCATCTAGGATTGGCCAGTCAGTCAGTCCGCTGGTCAAATATGCTCAATTGGCTGGACTGTATTTGTCTGGTCATATACAATCTTTTTTCATTATGAAACCTCCCACAAATTTGTGTTTTTTTTAAATTGTGTTTTAAGTTCATGTTTTCTGGTCAGCTAATAAGACTCCATATTTGGTGACAACTGTTTTCGCCCGAACCTAGAGGTCGTACTGAAAAAGCATAATTATAAGTCATCCAAAACTAAAATAAATAACCTATGTTGCAGGGTTATTTAATGCATTTTGTGGCACACTTAAACATTGGTTTAGTGATGTAATATCATTTCAAAAGTATACATTGCAAGTGGAGTTTATATGACCAGTTGACCAACCAATTTTTTACTGGTCTACTCAACCCTATTTCTGGCTCTTTCCTTGTTCTGCTACGCAGGGACATTGTTCAAACCTTAGTCTCTGTGTGTACTTGTTGTTTTTCACTTAAAAACAAGACAAATGCCCAATTCAGGTTTCAATGTCTATTGTATTTAGCAAAGCCTGTGCTCCCACTGTATTGAGTAAACTAAAAAAAACAATTTAGGATAAGAACCCTGTTTGAATGAACTGTCCGAAATAAAAATTTGTCGAATGTGTGGTGCCACTACATGCCTATTTTGTGAAAAACTGTCTGTTGGAGACCACATGTTTGGAATGACTTAACTGTAGTGATTCAGACCGTGTACTGGTTTGCCTGTCAGACATTGCCTAAAGCACAATGTTTCACTTTCTGTTTAGCTACGAACCATCTGGTGCCAGCATGCGCGCACAAGCAGAATTTCCTAAAAACACAGAATTCTCCGGGTGATATCTCAGCAGGCATAGCATTTTCGAGCAAACTACATGTAATGACAAGCTTCGATTTTGTAAAATTGCAAAAGAATGTTCTTTAACAAAACATGTTCTCATTTTTTTACTTGTTTAGCTGGGTTAATAATTATGCCACTACATACATCATGCTTAGTTAAACAAACAGTCATTTCAATACCGTTTCCTTTGCATAACTGCTTTCAATATACTCTTTCACTTTTTCCTTCTCCAGTTTCCTTGTTTCTGAAAGCTGTGTACACGTAATAAAATAATAAACCTATGTGTTTACGGCGGGGTATCTTAATGGCTTTTTCTGTCGGTGGTGTTATGATGTGGACTAGATTGCGAGTTAAATCTTGGATCAACTATTGACAGCAGTCTAACATTCACATTCTCACTTTTAACACCTTTAGTCATTATGTTGTGCTAAAAACAACAGGTATAATATACCAAAAAGTTGAATATAAATGAGCTGTTTTGTTAGTCTACAAGGGGGTTACAATTTAAAACAAATATCATTGTTTACGAAACATTGGGTCGATACAAACAAAGGCAAGTCAATTGCAGATGAAGAAAATGGCATAATCATAACCAAGAAGGAAGGTTTTTTGTGTACTTTATTTTTGGTAGCAAAATAGGTCAACGAAATGGTATCACGACTGCAATGTTTATGTGGTTAATGGGCACACACATTATCAACACATTGGAAATCATTTTGCATTTGGCAGTGTTGGCATGACACATGCATTGAAAATACAGGGCTGTAAAAAATCTTGTGTAAATATTTGTACTAGTTTTTTCCAGTGGATCCAAATCCTCCAGCTCCCCGATCGGTTGTGTCAAGGCTCTATTAAATACATAATAGAAGAAAAATATTCAACAGCCGATAAAAAAAAATTAAAAACTTACATCAAATTGCTGCAGAGTTGGATAGAATATTCGTTCACATATCAGCTGCGCAATTCTGTCCCCCTTTTTCACTGCAAATGACAAAAAGCGCTTTTTATGTTGTACCGTTTAGTAATTGTAACAAACCTATATATCGTTGATTATGACTCAACCACGACAAATAATAAACCTACAATACCAAATAAAGAAAAAACATGTCCTAAAACTAATGTTTGTGTAGTAAACATTTTACCATTGGCTCTATAAGTTGGGGTACTACCCTGCTACAAACAAACCTGCAAGTAAAAGATAAAAATCTAATCCTTAGATTTAAAACCATACTACCTTTGAAGCCTTATCTCAATTTTCCACTTGGCCTAAAGTGTGTCCAAACACATTTTGTTACCTTCAAAATCAGAGTCATTGAAGTTGAAAAGTACGACACCAACATTTCCTCTGTAGTCCTGGTCAATTACCCCTGCACCAACGTCGATGAAGTGTTTATAAGCTAAACCAGATCGTGGAGCAACTCTTCCATAACAGCCATCGGGAAGAGTTATTTGTATGTCAGTTTTGGCAAGAACCTTTCCTCGACTGGGGACTGTGTAGTCGTATGCACTGCAGTAAAAGTAAGAAATGTTAGTTGTTGCAAGTAAAAGTTGCATTTTTTGTGTACAGCCTGCAGAGTTTTGTTGCAATATTTGTTTTATTTAGTTGATTGCAAGGTGTGATTTATTTTCATTCAGTGTTAACAAGGGAATTTTTTCATGTGCTAAGCTTTAACGAGTTCTCATCTGTCTCTATTTTAAATTACTTGCTTGGTCATTTTTGAAAAAATATCAGAGCTTCGAATGAAACTAATGACAAAATCAAGAAAAGTGGCTGCTCTCGATCTTATTAATTGTGTATAGGGGAATCTATGTTTTAAACAAAAGTAAAACGATTTCTTAGGGTTTAAATTAACGTCCTTTCATGACATAAAACAGTTAGTTTGTTCAAACTTATACACTTGCACATTTGAATAATAATTTAGCAAATGGAGAACACTTCTACAACATGAAACGCCATTGCACCAATAGTGCTTCAGAAATAGATTGAACCTGTACAAATCGTATCCAGCTGCCAGTTTCGATCCCCTGGTGGGGGCAGTTGCATTTTCACTCAGGGTCGCAAACTTAAGTACCACTTCCTTGGGTAAACTGGGACTTGACAACTTTAACCTTTTGGGTGAAGGTAGGTTTTGCATCTCTTTCATTGGAGATTTGTTCATTGGAACAACATTTTCACAAGCCATTTTCCGTTGTTGCACTGAATCAAAATAAAAAAAACTGAAAAATAACAATTTTTTAGATGAACAGATATCAAACTAAAATAAGGTCACAGCATGTAAAAGTTGCAACAGATTTAATGTAGGGAATCCAAACTAGGTGTGATTGTGATCAAATATCGAACCTGCCTTAAATTAGCTACACACATATTTGTTGTGACAAATACAAGGAGTGCTATTCAGGATTTTTTTTTGAGAAGACGCAAAATTTCTTCCAAGTGTTTGAAGCAACCGAAACACCACTAAAAAGTCTAAAACCAAAACATAATTAAAAAAGTTTATTTTTGCATTTTCTTAAAACACTTTAATATATATGTATGCTTGTGATTCAATATTAATTAAGCACCACTATTCAGATAATAGTCTCTTTCTTTTTTGAAAAGCAGGCAGATTTATAAACGTTTTGTGTGCACAACAATTCGCACCAAATCTTATAAAACGTTTTACACAGGTTTACACATTTCCTTTTAGCAGAAATTAATATAACCCGGCTGCAACAGTGAAGCGCAATTAATAACTTTCCTGAACTTAATGATTAAAAAAACAATTTAACATCTGTATAAAATTTGTTACATAAACGAAGAATACCACAACAAGTAATATGGGTTTCGTACCTTTGTTCATAATGCTAGTGACTTTCGCGCCAAATCTTCTCCCGCTAAGTGTCGCACATGATTTTTTTCGGACTGGTTTTTGTTGCCCGTGGAGTCATTAAAAACAAAATGCATTTTGTGGTGCAACTAAATCATTTCCATAGTGGTTTAACTTTCCTGCTACGATTTGTTCTATCAAACATAGGACCATACCAGATCACTTCGAGGCAAGGATGGCAGTACGGACGATATTTATGTTTTGCGCACCACGCACCTCTACGCGAAGGGCGTACCGTGTGCTGTTTTTTGCTGCGTACCGTACTGCCAACCTTACTCTGAGGTAGATACAAAACGTGTCTCTGACGCAGTCAAAAAATACCTTTCAGATAAGCACCAAAAACACGCGTTTGTGTACAAGGAGTTGGTGTATTATTGCTTCTCATTATACTACGCGGGAATACAGAAAAACCATCATTACAACTGCACACAGAGAAATCCAATGTAACAAAACTCGTTCCAACGTAAGGAACGCGATCGACTATCAACGAAAGGAAGTACGCGGCGATGCTACGCATATAATGATAGGCGAAAGGAAAAGAAATTAAACGGGTGTCACAATATAAAGGAAAACGTGGGACGAAATCGGTACAATCGCCAAATGTAACTTTGCCTTGAAACTCGTTTTAAGCGCAAAAAGCTACACATGTAAAGGTGGCCATTTTGGAAAGTGTTCACCGAAACGACAGATTCGCTTACATGGCTCGCAATAAAAACAGGGACTACCCGTCACCAAAAATTAGGTATTTGTTAAAGTATGCAAGAATACGACAAAAACAGCGACCCGGTTCTTATTGGCCGAAACGCAGTCTAATTTTCAATCGGCGATATTCGGAGAGAAAAGTGCGCGGAAGTAAAGGTATATGAAAACCTGCAGCAAACTGCACTGTTTGACGTTAACACTTTGCTTGCAGATTGGCACAGTTCCTACGTCGGTTGCTACATAAAACGCCATTGGCACATCAATATAACATATGCTGCCAGAATTCAATGGCGGAGGTTTTACTAAAGGCTGTTTTGCGAAAGCTTCGTGGTTGCAAGGGTGAAAACAGTCGCTCCATCTATTTACTACTAATAGCTGTAGCCATTGGACAACGAAGTGTTCGTTGCTTCAAAACGCCTTTGTGTAAGTATTTTGGCCCTACCAACAGTGAATAAGTGATGGTAACAAAAAAGGTTTTGGCTTATCGTCAAATGACCGAAAATCCATCCGCAAGTATCGTTATGAAAGGCGTTGCAAGGGGCAAACACGCTGCCGATTTTGTGAGGTAGATGTGCCAGTGTCAGAAGGGAAGAAATTCGGGAAAATACGTTAAGATGTCGACGGTGTAGGGGCAGAAGCCAAGAATTTAAGGTTTAGGCGTCAACAGGCTCGAAAACATGGATATGGTAAAATCCTATTTAACTTTATAGCACCACCATAATGCAAAAAAAGACATTTCATTTCAGGATACGCGTACAGCAAAAGTTGTAACAACAGAAACAGTATGGTGTTTAATACATGATCATCCGAAGAAATGGCAAACTTCATCGCAAATAAAGGTTTGAACAAAAATTCTGTCACACGAATGAGAATTATATTAGCAAAAAACAATGCCAAAGTTCAGTGTTGGAAAATTACCATTGCAATCGAACACGCGCTGGCGCAAAGGAGCAGTAAGTAACGCACAGTGGACAAGGAGTGAGCAATGACGATGTCTTTAAGTTTTCGGTCAAAAAAATGAAGTCTGACATCGACAACGGCGGGTGCTTCGGCGCAAAGGCATGAAGAAAAGATGCGTGAAAGTCACGCGGTTGAGTCAAAGCCATTTGCGAAGGGCTCTTTCAATCGGTAACCAATCAGGGATGTATATAATACTGCTTTGGGGCACATTTTTGCATTCTCCATTGCAAAATGAAGATACACCATGCGTTAAATAAACACATAACTGGAGAACTTGTTTATAGTGAATGCATTGTATTGCAAATGTTTCGTTTTGAATCGTTCCGTTAGTTCATGACGTCACTAACTTCGTCACAAGTTTTTCTTTTCTCCACTAACTTTTGGGTACAACGCGCGGTTTGAAGTTCTCGACACTATGTACTGATGATGACAACAGTGATTGTCAAAAAGTTTGCAATATAAGGTATTCACTAAAAGCAAGTTCTTTTCAGCTATCAAATCGGTGTATTGTGTTCCACATTACGCGTTAAACCACAACATAAGGAGAACAATTTCCGCATCGTAATGTTCTACTGCAACTTTGTGTCATAAACTAAAAAAGATAAAATACGTCAGGTCACAAAAGGAAAAAGTTTACGAACGCCACAGACATAGAAATTTTCTTAGAAAGCCAAGTGGTAGATTTTTTGGGGATTTTATGGATAGATACGATTCGTGGTGGTGAAGTATAGGGATTTAACTGGGCGCGTGGTTGTATGCGGTTTAACACTATAGTGATAACAAGAGGATGGGACAGCATCAATAAATAGTTCAAAACTGATTAAAGGTGCAGTTGGCACATTGCAACTTCGACAACAACTCTTTTAAAGTGGTTCTAGCACCGAGCAACGAATTCGGCGAAGTCCTTACCAACCACGCGGATTCTGGTTCCGCCCCTACATCACTAAACACTTTGCGGATCGAGCGTCCTAATTTCCGACGCGCGTTGCCCTTGGCTACACGTTAATAATATACATCATCACCGCTACCGTATACGGCCGTTGCTTTTCACCGGACCGAGTTCTGACTTTGGATCAGGCGAAAACGACGACCACGAAACGTCGGTACAACGACTTGGGGTCACCTGACGCTGACTGTAACACGCCTTTGGCTGCTTGTCGGTCCATTCTGCA
>QXVZ01012882.1:0-11100 GCA_008931825.1 Phallusia fumigata | reverse complement strand
AAGTAAGTCATGCTCAGTTCCCAAGTACTGATGACCTTCTGTTACATTTACATCATAGTTTTTTAGCAATCAACTGATTGCATTTGTTTTTAGGTCCAAGAGCTGAAAGAAAAGTTAGATGATTTGCAAGGAAGCTGGTTGGAACCTCAAAAAGTTGTTGAACTGAAACAAAAGTTAGAAGAAAGTGTCAAAAGCATCTCTGCCGAAAAGGTAACTAACAAAAATAATTTGTTTTGAAAAAGAAAAAAGCATCTACACCACCATTCAAATGTAGCTTTATAAAAAAATTGTTTTCTTGTTCCATAGGACCGGTATAAAGAATTGTTTCATGACTATGAAAGAAACTTAAAAACCATCAGTGCATTGGAATCTGAAAACCAGAAACTTCATGAAACAATCAGTGAAACGAATGGAGAAGTACACACAGTGCAACAAGATATAAAAAGAATTAGCAAAAATGCTGACTCAGTTATAGAAAGTCATGAAAAAGTGAAACATGAGCTGGATAGCTTAAAACAAATAAATGCTGTGCTTGAGACAGATAAGAAAAATTTGACTAATAGAACTGATGCCTTGAAGATAATGATAGGTAAGATTAATCCAGATTTAGTCTCTTGTGTTTTAAACATTGTTTGTGTTTTAAACATTGTTTACGATAGATAATTACAACTTTGTGTTTGAAAAAGCCATATCTCAGATGGCTGAAATGATGCCAGAGCTTAAAAGTGGAATTGAAAGTCGAGCTAGTCAGGTAATAACTTATTTTTAAATTTTTGCAAAAACATTTTTTAAATTCATTTTATTCTTGTGCAAAATCTTTAGGAAATGTCTTCATCTGACCAAAATGAATNGAGGTATCATGGCATTGTGACTAATTATGTTTATTTGTGTACATAAATAAACTTGCGGGCATTTTAAAGTGACCCATTTCAACAAAAATGGCAAAATACTTGGTATGCTTTACTTCCATGTACTGAATTGGTTGTTAAAACTATTTGCAAAGCAACTAAAGACATATGTGGTGTTTTTGTTTTTGCCAGCAAATGTTGAAGAAAGTCACACAACAAAATGTGAGGAGCTTGAAGCAAAATTACAAGCGGCTCTTTGCAATAACTCACAAGTAAGCCCCTCGTACATAACAGTGAATAGTTACACATTTTACATTTAAAAAATTGCACTCAATGTTCATGCACTTTAAGTGCCCTTATAATGCCAATTTACAAAATGCGTTTTAATCAAAGATATGTATAGCATGGTGTGTTGTGATTTACTAGTTTTAAATATATTTGTTTTTGTGATTGGTACAAGTATTTTCAGTTATGTTGTGATAGACACCAATTTATGTGTCATAATTTGTTTTATTTGTCAGCTGAAACAAAATAACAAACTTATTTGCAGGAATTTGCAAGCCAGATGGCTGCTCAACAATTACAATGGAAACAGGAATCAGAATCGCTGAAGGCAGAGTTGGAAAAAAGTGAAACTTTGTATGGACAAAAGTACATGCAAATAGCCAGGCTAGAAAAAGAAATTTGTAAGTTGTTAACAACAGTCCCTGTATTTCATGTTGACAACTGTGATATTGTGTTTTAGATGATTTGCGAGCTAAAGCCACAATAGAAACAGAAACAATTGAATCATTACAAACCGAAAATGGGATTTTGCAAGAAAGCAGAGATTCTGTCATGAAAAAGAATGTAGCATTGGTTAGTTACATTGTATTTGTAATGTTCTATCTTAAAAAACTACTTTTGTAACAAATCAAAATTATAAATTAAGGTTTGGTTATTTGTCCTAAATTTTTAGCAAACATCAAAACCCTGCTTTCAATAAATTTTCGGAAAATCGGTAAACTCTTTGTGTTTATCTTTTAGTTGGCAGAAAATGGAGACTTGGCTCAGAAGTTACAGGAACTAAATTCCTCACTGGCGAGCCAGGAACTTAACTACGCCAATCTTAAACAGGTAAAATGACCAACAACATTTTATGTGAACACTTGACTATTGTTGTGATCAACAAATTGGTACCTTTCGCATTCCTAGTGGAAAAAATGCATTGTTGGTACTTTGTAGTACTTTTCTGAAACTAGCACAAAGTTTTCGTCTACTTCAACATGCAAACAAATTTTTTTCTAAGGAATTCTCCTCCAAAGAATCAGACTTACAAAGGGACTTGGACGAGATGAAAAACAAATTCAACGAGCTATTGCAAACCCTTCAGGAAAGTGAAACCAAAAACAACCAAAGTAACCTGGAAGAAAATGGTTTGTTTTCATCTGCATCCTTTACATGCATTTACCCGTCCTCAATACTATACTAGCTTATGTTTTAATTTCCTTCATTGAAAAATAACTATACTAGCTTGCCATAGTTTTTGTGTTATTTTTTTTCTTTGTTTCCGTGTCTCAGCAAATTACAATTTCAGGTGATACCTCCTATGACGATGTTGAGCAAGTTGATGACAACTTAACAATCAAAGGGTCAGATGGAAATGACAAGGTAATGCAATGAATTTACACGCAGTAAGATTGTCCGAAATAGTAAGAGATACTGTCAGCAAATTAAACAATGTTATCATGTTGCAGTTGATTTTGGAAGATTTACGTCATCAACTAGATGCTGCCAACACACGTATTGAAGAATTGATACTCAACCATACACAAGAGGTAAAACAAATTTCCAATATAGTCACGGAAACCAACCTTATTAACTCATTTTATGCCTCACCTCCGGTTTAAATTTTGATCGCTTCATAATGAGAGCCTTCCAAAGTTATTGCTGACATCGAAAAAAGTGTTTACGATAAATTTCCAAGTAACGGTTTTAGTGTGCTGACCCCTGGGGACGAGCAAAACATCCCCCAGAAAATGATTTTATTCTGTATAAACTGATAAGTATGATGAAGAACATACTAATCATTTGAAACAATTGAACTTTGGTGTTCTTTTATCTATGATATAATATTACGAGTCACTGGAGACTTAGCATTAAGGATGACGACATCAGTCACGTATAACTATAAACTTTAATAAGTTGCATGTCGTTCATCGTTTTGTTGGAGTTACATAGTTATTTCTCCTTACAATTGACATCATTAGTCTCTAAAACCAAACGGCACGAATAGAATAAAGCAGTTAAAAAATAAAAACAGTATAAGAGTAAAAGCGGTAAAATACCAAACTAAAAGTGAAAGACTAATATTGAACCTACTGTTCCCTTTTATATTGTTTAATCCTTTTATTATCCTTGCACTGCAGAAAGAAGAAACCTTGACCCACCGCCGCAAGGACACAGAAAATTACACGAAGCATGCGGATGAACTACAACAAAAAATAACAACCTTAGAGGCAGAGAAAAGGCAGAAAGAGTCTCAACACAGCGAAGAGATGGGTCGAGCATGGGACACGATAGCTCATCGTGAGGCAGAGATACGTCGCTTGCTGGAGAAACACAAAACCGAGCTACTGCGCATGCGCGAAGAGCGTCAGGAGGCGGAGGATCGCGTCACGGAATTCGAGAACCGCTACGTTAAAGCTCGGCGCGAAATCGGAGTAAAAGAGCACGAAGTGGAAACGAGTGATATGCGACGGAAAGAGGCCGAACAGCAACTGGTTCAGGCGAAGATTGAATATAAGTTTGTCGTGGAGAGACTGGAAGGGGAAACGAGAGAGCTTCACAAAGAGAAGAACGATCTTGGGCACCAGGTGATCCGGATTATAGTTTTGTTTTTAGGTGCCTAAAGCCGAGCTATAGCGCTGAACTTCAACATTAATGATTATCTACCGTTGCGTCTGACATTGGTGCTTGTATGTCAATCCCAACGACTAGTGTGGGCCAATTAAGCATGTAAATTGTAAATGAGTAACATGAGTAGTTTAATTCTCGGCCAAACAGAACATTTGCTGTTTTAGCCCATCCCTGCCGACGACTGGTTGCGTCACGAATGTAATGACGTCATTGCTATGTTTTTCTCAAATGAATTCACATGGGCAAGCACCTTTATCATGCCTAACGCTGTGTTTGCATTTTAGCTTGAGATATCTGAAAACAAGACGGGCCATTACGAATCACAGATCAAAAAAAGCGACGCCGAACTTGTTCACCAGAAGGTGGAGTACGAGAGCAGGTGAGGTCTTTCTATGGATTGATTAAAAACGAAATCCTTCCGTTATAAACCATAACGCTTGTTTAGATGGGCCTAAGTTTGTTAAAAAAAATAACCTGAATTATTATCCGAGCACATCGCCGTTTTTATAGTTGGGTGTTTGACAAAAAACGACTCATCAATTGACAGCTATGGCAATCAATTTCGACGTGATAATAGGTCAAACACGATATTTTACAATAGTGAACTTGCTACACCACCGAGCATCAGTCGTTTTTGCCTATCCCTAAACTTTACGTCATAATTCTAGAATTATCTCGTTGGAAGGAAGAATAAAGCAGCTAGAATTCGATCTCTCCCAGTATCAGAACATGACATCGGCTGTCAGGAACTGTGACATGAACGAGGTAATTTCATTAGTTAGGAACTTTGATTTATATGAATGCTTTTAAAGAATATGCTGAAAATAGAAACACAATGATCATTACTCGTTTGAATGGTAAAGATTATGTGGTCATATTGTCCCTGAAGTTTGGCAGATGCTACCATAACCACTTAAATTAAATGAATTATTAGAAAATATTGTTTCGGAAACTTATATAAGTGCTAGTTCTTTTTGGTTAAAATTAGCATGATCTTGATGTCATAAAATAATTGTATTTTTTCTGTTGATAGAACGGTACAATTTTGACGCCGAACAAACTACTGCGTTCGCTGAGTGAAGACTGCCTTGCTACACCAACTAATAAAATGGAATTCTATGACAGGATCAAGTCTCTGAGTAACGACTCTCTAAACGATTCCTTGGTAAGTTGCATTGTTTCTATCATGTAAAAGAAGTTTTTTACCAAAGTGATTTTATTCGCAGAGAATACTGAACTTACAGCGCTTCTAGTCAATTTTTGAGGTTATTTTTTAGTGATACGAAGTTGCCGTGTTTGTTTGTTTGTTTGTTTCTAATTAAGGTGTAGGTGAACATAGTGTGGGCTATTTTTGACTATTTTACAGGAGTTTGCCAAGCCACAAGCGGCGAATAACCAGGCCAGGAGGAATCCTTCTGGTTGTAAGTATAGATTTTTATGTTGGATGTTTTCAGAAAAAACCGTTCCCCAAGAAATTTGTGCCAAACTGAACATCGAAAAGGGGTTTTAAATTTTGCTAACATAAACCTAACACAAGCTTGCGATGCTTCGAAGTGACCCAGAAAAGAACCACATTTCTTGCTTTTGCAGTGAGTTCTACTCTATCGCTGGACACACCGACCAAATCATCGCTTAGTCGAAGCTGCATGAGTGTTGAAAGCAGTTTGCTTGGCCCACCCAAAAACCAACAACAGCCAAATCAACCCCCGCACGCATTCAGTAAGTTTATATTTTCGGGTTTACTTACGCCACGTTTGGCAAGTGGTTTTTGTTTTCGAAACAAAAAAACGTATTTAAGCATACATATGGCCGCAAGACTTTGCAAAATGAAATTAAAAAATATTAGGGTTGCTATAAAAAAAGGTTGGGAAGCCCTGGTTCAGACACACATGTACTGCATCAATATATCACCGAACGCCAGGTCTGCAAGAGGCGTTTTATACCGCCGGCCGTCCCAGCATTTTCACAAAGCAAAAACATTAGCCTGCTGTGGTATTCGGGTTTTTGACTTCAGCTTGTCAGTGGTTAATGTTCTACCAATTAAAATACAGGCTAAGTACTGTTGTATGTACGAAGTGAGTCTGGGCTTGTTATTAGATTGATTACATTTACTTTTACAAACTAGTGACAATGTTTAAGGAATTCGAGGTGCTTGCTTTTCGCCAATCAAGTCTATACCTTTGTGTTTGCGTCAGTATCGTTTAGAGGCTGTCGATGGTTTAATACAGACACTATAAAAATGCTTTGCTATTTGCAGGCACCGGGGATTTAACCCAGGACGCCTGGCACTTCTTGCCCTCTCCATCGCACGCCAGCAACTTTGAACTATCCAGTAAAAGGATGACTATGGGACCGGGTGACTTTATGCACAGGCAAGCAGGAAGGCCAAGTCTGCTAGGTAGGCTGTCACCTCTGTAAAGCCGTTTGGTCTTACTGTGTCCGTCTGTCTGCGTAACATAAAGGGTGACATTACCGTTTCTGACAGGTTTACATACGTAGCCTTTTTGTAAACGCCGTGTTGTCAATTTTAAGGTCCGTAACCTTTTGCGAAAAAAAGTATGAGATATGCTGCCTAATTTGGCTGGTTGCTTGCACTATACTGCTTGTCTCTTTTGACCTCGAGTAACCTTTAAGCCCCGACACCTCGTAGTCTTATGTTTCAGGCTTCTCTAGGCGCACTTCCTTCGAAAATGAGAAGGCGTTATGGGAAGAAATATCTATTTTACAAAGTCAACGTGCCAGGGATAAGAGTAGGGTTAAACCATATGGCACGTCATCCTTTTTCTTTCTTATGCTCGGCCCATGCCACTGCATGACAGCTTGTTCTGTGGCATAGTTTGAAAACCAACTATGTCAGTTTTTGTGCAAAGGCGTTTTCGGATTTAAAAAAAAATGATTGTAATCAGAAGGCATTTAGATATTTGGTCACCAAACAAATACTTGTTGAATTATGGTGTTTTTTGCATTGGGTGACCAATTAAAAAAACTAATTAAATCGAATTAATTATGTCAAATTTGTACTAAACGCAAACGCATAGTATGACTACAATGGGTTGCACGTCGTAACGGTTTGGCAAGTTTAACTTCTGTGTCATAAAAGTTTTAAATGAATCCATAAATGCTGCACATCCCTTCCTTCAAAAAACATTATAACTGCTTGGGCAACTAATGCTCGACCGAGCATGCTCGGTGTGTGTACTAAAAAGCAATAGACTGGTCGCCCTATTTTTTGTTCTTTTCAAAACTAAGATTGTGCCGTTTGTAGTACGAGAATAACTATAAATAGGAAAAATGTTAGAAACACAAGACACAGACTTAAACGGTAGGTTAATAAAAATCATACTTGCCAGAGAGCTTCCATTGTAATGCAAGAGTTTAAGCAATGTCTTTTCTCCTCTCATGTGTGTAGAACGCACGGTTTTAAGCTTCCCATCATTTTGCACTGATGATGTCAGGAGCAACTGGTAAATGGCAACATTACAATGTACAAGTTCTCTCGCAGTTATGTTTTCAATTATCAGGGGGAAAATGTCGCCAAATCTAAGGTCGTAACTTATCATTTGTCATAATTCGATGTTCAGCAGATTTTTCTCGCGCTTCATGTACTTTTGTGCTTATCCTAGCATCAAAAATGTCAATGTTAGGCACTGCCTACACCGGTCAGGTTCGGCCCATTCTTAATCATTCCTTTTCCTGGATTTGTATGCTAGTTTTCCTTCGTTCACTAACGTAAGATTAAAATTTTAATGACTGCATGGCATGTTCTTCTACTACCTGATACGATAACGGTTCGGCTAAACGGACAACTAACAAGCATGAAAGCTGTGCATCAATGTATATTTAACATTATTGCAATGCATATGCTTAACATGGTAATGTTAAATTTGTAAACCCTATAGTATATCTAATCATGTAACCAATCAGATTTGCAGAAAATAAACAAATAATAATAGGTACAGTCAAAAAGAATTTTGATACGCAGTGTGTCGTACATGTGGACAACCTATTTTTGTGTCGGCGTGTAGGACTGCCGGTGTTGGAGGAACCTGACGATCCCAACTACTCCTGCTCTTTACAACGGATCGCCGAACTTCAGAAGAGAAACTCAAGTCAGCCATCTCATCTCAAGTCGTCTTACCCAATTGAAACACAGGTACACTACAGACTCGTAAAACTAACAAGTACCAAAAATAAGACAATATCCTTGTTTTCCGTTTCGATGTCGTTTTCCGCATACTTCCCAACAACCTGGTTAAAAATATTGTAAATTACGAGGTGAAATGTAGCACTAGCAGCATAACAAAATTTTGACCATTTTGTTATTGTCTGGTTGAACGTTTTATCAAAACGATTGTTGAAAAAATTGTTAGGGGTCAAAAAATTACTAAACAACTATTTACAGTTCACTTGGATTTGCAAGACAAACCTATTTATAAACAGCAAAATTTGCTACAAAGACGGCAGATACAGAAATATTAGTCGACAATGCCTTTAATGGAATAAGTAAACGGTTTGTTTAGTTGCTTATTCAAATAGAATATTGTGGAAAACCTGACGCAGCCATTAACTGTTTTTGTGTTTGAGGCACAGCTTCACTGTTATCAGAATATTGTGGACATAGAAAAACAGTTTTTGGTATCTTGTAAATCTGTAGACTTTTAACAACGACAGTTCGGCACAGTATTCCCATGTAAGTCTAATGTGTGTACATGCACTTCTGTGTGTAACTGTTGTTGTTGTTGTTATTGTGTATTCTCACCATTTAACACACACTTGTTACCACGTGTTTGTGTTTGTTTCCACGTATGGGTAAAAAAATGCAGGTAAAAGAGTGTAATTGTCAAAATTCCGGTTAGAAATCCATTTTATTAATATTCTTCTGCAACCAGGTTCACAAACCGTTTGGGCAGAAGGCCAGAAAAGACGATATATTCCGAAAACCGTAAAAGCCATAATTACGTTGATATCGTCGTATAACGTCGTTTTAGTACAATTGATACACGCTTTAAGCAAATCATGTCGCACAAATATAATAACATAACAAAACCCAGTAATAATCGATCCCGACAGATTTTTTGTGTCACAAACGTGTTTCAACCCAGCTTGAAATTTTTCTTTCTCGGACAGGGAAAGACCCCAAGTAAATGTGACGAGACAATCCGTGTGGGGAATCCCCGCGAGACGATGCGGCGGATCGGAAACATGTCGCAACTTTCTACCACTCAAAAGGAAGACGAGGCCAAGACTTCGGAACGAATGTCAATAAGTAATTTCCCAGATTGCTGGTATTGGTTTTCTGTCGGCAAAGAATCGGGTCTTTTGGAACTCACCAAGAAGTTACAATTAGAATTTTTTGGCGAAACAATCTCTTAACACAGGTCTGCCCAACTGATAACTGCACAAGGGCCAAATCAGAAAAATATTTTTCGCGGGGCGCATCCTAGCGTAGTTGTAAAGTTTAGGTCATGTAACCTTCGCATAATACCGAATATTTCCGCAATTACTGTAGTGCAGCAATCACAGGATGTATTTGTAACTAACAATCGAGATAAATTAATAGAAACGGTGTGTAGAGCGTTTTGTCTGTTGGCGACACAAGTGGAAAGCTTTTCGTTGCAGTTCGCGGTCGGCCTGGTTTCAAAAAACTTTTCGTTGCAGTTCGCGGTCTGCCTGGTTACCGGTCGTCGTCATCGCTGCAACCAACAAACCGTGACCAATCGAAAGTGACGTCATCAGCGCATGGGACAAAGCGGAAGCAGGGAGCAAGCCTTGTACCTGACATGCAGTGGGATATAACATCACCCAAGGTGGATTGGTTTGCTATTTTGGGAGTAATTGTAGTGTTCTTTNGGTTTCTTTCTGTCAAATAAAAAATGCTTTTTCCAGTAGATGCGTTTATTCGCAAGTCTTCAGAAATCGATAAAATAGATTGACTTTGTCACGCAGCTGGGTTAAAGCCCATACAGAGGTTGGGTCGCAGATTTAAACACCTCTGTTCATCCGTATCTTTACACTTCGCATCCGAAAAAAACAAAATGATGAAAAACAGGGTCAATAAATATTATGGAACATTGAACAATACTATGGTCTGCGATGGATCAATACAGTACGATAATGTAAAAGTCAGATGATTCTCTCATCTGCCCGTTTTAAGCATTTTTCGATTGTTTTCACAACCCAATATCTGGAAAGTGTTGCCACAACCTGAACGGCGAACGATTTATGGTAGGACGTGGCACACGTTACTCACATCATACTTGAAATTAAAATCAGCTACAAACAGCGCAAAATGTGGACTTTCTCCGTCGAGGGTTGAATTCCTAGCCCAAGCTTATTGGGTGTAACAGCTATTAGAAGGTGTAATAAGATGCCTGAATGAGGGTTGTTTTGTGATTACAATACATGGGCAGAACGCAGAGTCGAAATAAGAAGTTACAACAAGTTAACTGTCGTACAGCTTTCAAACACCAGATTTTAATCAATTTTTACTCAAAAACTCTTATGTAGCAGTTTGAAAAACGACCCTACCAACGGTATGTTACCTACTTTTGTCGCAAGACAAAATAAAGCAGCCCCGAGTGCTACGGACCACGCGAAGTGGTACCTTCTTACACGGGGTGGCGTTAGAGAGTAGGAAACGCTTTGGGTTTCACTTTATATCACAAAACACACGGGAACCAGTAGAGAACGGGAAATCATGAGTAAATTGTAGCTTAAGTGCAATCGTCGGACACCAGGTCAAAACAAACGAAAAAAAATGATGTCACAAACGCGAAAAGACAGGAATTTTTGGCGGAAAGCCGCGAAGAAGGTAATTGACGTAAAAATCCTATGAGCGCAAAGGTCTAGGAAACCTGAATGTCGAAAAGCCGTAAAAACTTCGTCAGGTTGTGATATTTGACACCACGCATTTTTAATGCTTGGTTTGGTGCGTTATAACTTGACAAAGGCCTGGTTTCATGTACGGCGCTTTAAAGCTTAAAACAAGCATTGTGCTGCTGATTATTGTAAATCTTATAACAAAGGCTGGATGTCTGTCTGAAACCAGCTTTTAGCGTGATGTTAATTCAAGACAAATTTTGATTTAACTCCTAAACAAGTTTTTAAGAGTGCCTATTTTTAACAGCGAATCTCGCTTTCAAAGCAGGATTAGTCGTATGTGCGCTGGTTGTGCCAACTAGTTGAAGGCAAGGAATCCAATCTGCGCCAAACCCTATGCATTTAAGTCTTATTATGCTTTTTGAAGTACGAAGTGCCTTAACGTTAAACAAAAAATTAGCAAAAACATTCGAGTTCACAAAATAAGTGATTTGAACTCGATGATTTGCTCTTTGACGCCGTTTGGCGGTCGAAA
>QXVZ01012871.1:0-11330 GCA_008931825.1 Phallusia fumigata | reverse complement strand
ACTTCTGCGAGGATTTGTGAGACGATTTCTTCCTCATAAAAAGGAACTGCCAAAATGATTGCTGTCTCTTTCATGAAACCAAGAAACTTTCCAACAGTGCAGATCACGTCAAACCTGAACACAAAAAGTTTGGTCTTATGAGTAACATAAACATCTGTGCTTAATATTTAACAGTATAAACTTGCAAGCTGAAGTGACTCGTCTCGAAAGTAAAGCATCGCGTATTTTGGATCATCAAACATTCTGTCAGAACTTTCCAATCGGAATCTTCCGCTTTGTGGCGAATCTGAATCAAAATATGGTTCAAAAGACATAAACATTATACATAAGTGCATTTGGCTTAAATCTGTGAACAATTGTAAAAACATATCAAGGAAATTTGTTAACAGTCACGACTTTGAGCGGACGCTGGTAATGAATGAACCTTAACTAACAAACCGCTTTTGCTAAAAAATGCAATTCTTGTTTACGATTACTTTGTGTGTCAAAAATTATCCACCTATCACCACTTTGTTCCAACGTGGGTAAAATAATCAACTTACTCTNATTTTTCTAATTCATAAATTTCTACCTTGAAAAAGACTCGTTATAAAAACATTTTTTTGCATCTAAATTCAAACACAAATGTTTGATTCTTTTAGACTATTTCTACACACAAAATCACGCTGCATCAGTGAGTAAGAGTAAAAACACAAAGTTTCGATAATATGTGTGATAGTGAAGAAATTACAAAAAAGTTTGATGATAATTACAAAGAAAAAAACTGGTATAATACTCGAAAGAAAAACAAGTTTTCCTCAAACAGACGTTGTTTACAAAATCGTAAATCGTTATTAAAATGTGGAGCCTACAAGTTTAATATTGTACAAAATCGTAAAGACAAGCAATCACATCAAAAACACAAACTGATCTGGGGTTCATAAAAGGCACCACAGGGTTGTAAGAGGGAACACATATGCGAACCAAAATAGGAAGCGACTTTTTACAATAACAAAACCATTGGTTTAACTAGCAGAAGTCTCAGACATCTGAAATAAAAATGATAAATTAGTTTTATCCAGTATGGAAGTTTAGCAGATGCAACTAACCCCTCGTGAAGAAATCATTTCTGCTTCTAATTATGCAGGATAACTTCTTGCGTCTCTATGTTCGTGACATGCGTCGGAGGAGAGGCTGCAGGAGCTGAAGAAATAATGGCAGTTTACTTATTGGCACAACTCTACACAAATTAGTTTTGGGGAAATAATTTCTCTTTCTCTTGTAGCAGCTTAATAAACGTTGTTCTAATTCCACATTTGCAGCAATCGACACTTTAACCAGGAATTAAAAAAACACTGACGACTTACTGAGATGGCGTTTCTCAAGGAAGATTTGTTTGTTGATATCACTTCGATTTGGATAATTAAAGATGATTTCAAATTTGATGCCCTTAATCCCTTGTTTCCAGTTTTCACCATCAGGTCTTTTCAAACAGAACTGCCACGAATCTCTGATAGTTTCCAACACAACATGACGTTCAGCAGGGATTACCCGAGTGTTGTCAGCACTAAATTTGATCAGGATCTGATGGTTTTGGTTTCTGCAAACAGTTTACTGCGGTTCAATTAAGATAGAATAACTTTTGGACCTTTACTTCAACATTTTGTTACATTGCAACTCTAGTAACTTTATTTTACCTCCATACACAAACCTCACTGACGTTTTCCGCAACAAAAAAACAAAAAGTTTAACTTGGCAGACCACAAGGTGGCGGCCATTCTACATCTGTCAGCGAATTCAAAGCAATAATTTGGCGAGCGCTTGGTCGAATGAATCGTCTCACAATTCTACTCTTACTGCAGCAAATGATCAATCTCCGATTTTGCACATTTAATTTAGCAAAATTTGCCCGATGTTAAGAAACGCTTTGAAAATTCACCTTAGCAAAATAACCATCTCCAAAATTGGATTGAGTGATTTCACATCTTTTAATGCTTCAATGTTGTCACAAATCAACACTTCTGCGAGGATTTGTGACACGATTTCTTCCTCATAAAAAGGAACTGCCAAAATGATTGCTGTCTCTTTCATGAAACCAAGAAACTTTCCAACAGTGCAGATCACGTCAAACCTGAACACAAAAAGTTTGGTCTTATGAGTAACATAAACATCTGTGCTTAATAATTAACAGTGCAATGACTTACAAACTAAAGTGGTTAATTTTGAAAGTAATGGATCGCGTATTTTGGATCATCAAACATTCTGTCAGAACTTTCCAATCGGAATCTTCCGCTTTGTGGCGAATCTGAATCAAAATATAGTTTAAATGACATGAATATTAAACAAACGCGCTTCTGACTCAAATCAGTGGACAATTTCAAAAATATATTTAAGTGTTTTGTGACAGTCACAGCTTTAAGCAAAAGCTGGTAATGAAGAGATCATAACTAATTGGCCGAAAATCTTGTTTACAATTATCTTGTATGTCAAAAACTATTTATCAATTCCCCAAAAGTTGTTGAAACAACCTGTCATTATATTGTAGGTTCCTCGTTTATTAATGCCATCAACTTACTGTGACAGAAACAGGAGATACTTTGACATTTCGATAACAGGTGGGCAGTGTGATTTCTACGGGCTTTTTAAATCCAAAACCTTCTGGTTCACATTTTAATATTGGAGTGAGTCGCCTAAAAAAATCCCTCCCCTTCATAGCAACCTGTTAAAACAAATTACCACTACGTATTAAAGTATATTAGCAAGTTTTTAAGGATGTTTTCTGCTTTTTTCCATGCATTGTCAACTGTCTTTTTTAACTTTTGAAAATGTGCCAATCAAAAGCAAATAATAATTACGGGTGATCTTCTATATCCATAGTATGAAGTGATTGAAATTTCCACCTCCTTATCACAAGCACCTTCAGGAATCTTTACCAGACAACCACAAACTGTTAACGTTCCTCCGTTTGTACCAACAGTTTGGGTGGTCGTGTCAATAAATTTGTATTCCTGTTTGCAAAGTGTTAACAGAAGTTATTTACAAAGTATTTTAGACAAAAAACATTGGCAGTGTAGGTGCTCGTTCTTCCAGATGAAATCAAAAGACTCTCACTTGAACCGAAAGAAATATGAAATTAGTGTTGCTTTGATGCATCATTGACGGAGGAAGAGAACCGGGTTGTAAAAAAAATGTTTTGGCTGTTTCATTAAACATTAATTATGCAACAAACTTCTCTGCCATTATTGTACAAATTTATATTATATTGTGAAATACGGATATGCTTAGTTTCGGCATCCGTCGTTTTTTATTTAGACAAGACGAGATTTAGACTTCCAGGTTGCGACATGCGAGAATTTCGTTAAATTATCAAAGATGTTCAATGTCATACCATTATATTGCAGTTAAACCTTTATTGATAAAACCTGTAATCAAGAGCATAAGAATGTTTTTAAACAAAGTTAACAAAATCAACGCACTCACCTCAGGATTAAACATCCTCATCGCTTTGTCACACAGCCGACGACGAAAGTCTACAGAAATGTCAACCAGTTAAAGCAAAACATCATTTCACATTTTCCTAAATCACAAATGCGCAAGGCAAAGTTGCGCTAAGTTTCGTTTCTTGATTAAAAGCAAAACGGCCACATGTTGATGGCAAGAGTTGAATGACAACATCGAGTCATAAAGAGTGAAATTTGTTGCTGACCATCTTTCAATTTTAAATTACGGGTACTTGAGATAAAACACAGATAAGAACAAACGCAGAAGCGTGTGTGTCCTGATCCACGCCTAACAAGTCTCACCCAGAACATTCCAGTTTAAGGCCAACTTCTTACGAGTCATACGAAAAAACGCCGTTAATTCTTTTTGGGCAAAATAAAGAGATTTGTTATTTATTTTAATATTTACCAGATAGAATTTGATTGGTGATGACGATCTTTGCGAGAAAGATCACATCACCGAAATGCGATTTTGCGGAAATCGTAAATTGGTAATCATATTCCCCAATGATCTTGGAAGTGTTAACCGCCCGGTTAAGCTTCAATATCAATATCTGTTCAACCGTTGTTTTTTTCCATGCGTCAATTAAGAATTGTTTATCGATTATAAAACCATCCGGCTGTTTGATGGATAGTGACAGATTATTTTCTTTGCTTCTGTTAAATAAAAGATTTACATCTATCACATAGTCATCAGAAAACAAACAAATATTGAAACATTTTGTTTTAAGGCTTCTGACGCAATAGCAAATTTACAATCAGTTCTTTTTGGCGCTTTGTCTCAATCAAAAAAGGCAAGGTGTTGATATTACTAAGTTCCTTTCCAATTCAATAATTTAACACAAATGTTTTGTGTAAATTTATTAATCACTTATAATTGTTATTATTAATCAAATTTTTAAACCAAGAAATGAGACGACTTTTGAAACCTATAAAAAATATTGAAGTTTGAAAACAAAATTTAAATTACAGAACAAAAGTAGCTCAGTTACTTAATGTGTATGTTTTTTAATTTCGTTAAAACGTGACCTACCATTGACTATTTCAAAGCGGGATGGTCAATTTGCTTTTAATGAATGTTGTCGTTTTGATCAAAAATTCAAACTTCTTACCTCAAAACAAAATTTTCTTGGCAAACAACTATATCGGAACTAGGTTGCATTGCAGAGCTAATGTTGTCTGAAACTGTCAACAAAGCTTTCAATATTCCTAGATCTTCTTCATCAACCAATGTAACTTTCAGGCATTTCTCCCTTTCAAGTTGGTGAAACAAAGTTGTGTCATTGACCACAACGTCGACCCTGAAACGAATTAGAGTTTAAAAGACTTTGTTGCACAAAAAAACACAACTTACATACGGATTCAATGTAAATGTCTTGAAAGCAAAGGATTTGGTTGTTGCATCCATTTTTAGTTTTTCTATCACTTTCCATTCCTTGTTTATATTTTGTCGAACCTTCGAAAAACGATGTTCTGATTTTTCGGCAACTTTGCTTTTATTACTATTTCTAAAATTCGTACCAAAACTTCAATAGGTGAGCTGCCAGTGTTTCGAAAACATGTTGGTAGTTTTATCTCAATTGGTTGAACGAGTTGCAAATTTTCTGGTTTAAATTTTAACATAGGAGCCAGTCTTTTAATAAACGGTTCGTTGTCATCATTTGGAGAAATCTGAATTAGATAACAAACAGCCTTCAATAGTTATTGTACTTGTTTAGGCACATGACCTAATCCAGTGCCACCAAAAACTTCAAAGGTTTTTAGGTACAAAAACTAATTGCTGAAGACTTAAAGTATTAAACCATCCGATTTAATATTTCTACTTAACCATGTGATCAAGTAATATTAGGTATTACATTTTGCTAAATAATACTCACAATATTTCCAACTTTAAACATTCAGTCTTCCGTTTATAGGCTATGTAGCAGTTTTATTAAGATTTAAAAAGCACATTTACAGCTTTGAAGGCCAAATAGTTAAAAAAATTACACAAAAAAGTGTGTTTTAACCAAATGAAGAAGTTCTTTACTTCTGTTGTTTCAACATTGATGCCACAATGATTGACAGATGCAAAAGCCTAGTTCCAGTAGCCTCACTCGCACTTCACATATTTCGACCGTTAAGAACACTTTAACTACTTACTTCGTCATAGCCATAATCTTTTGGAACAATTAGCTCAATTTCACAATCTCTTTTCATTGCGTTTGCAGGAACGAAAACTTCACAACCTTGTAATTTCAACAAAGTTTCCTTTGACGCCTAGAACGAATGAGTTTTTTAAAGCCACTTTAACCGATATAAACCGACAGGTTAGAAAAAGGGGTAAAATTTTAAGAATTTTTGATTTATCTTTATCGCGTGCAACCCCACCTTAACGGAAAATCATTTCAAATTTTGAAAATCAAATTTTTCACTTTCAGTTGTTTGAGGCTTTTTTGAAAAAAGGTCAATTTTCCTTTATGTTTTTGCCAATTGTCCCAATTATAATTATGAAATCCCCTATCCTCAATTTGCAATTTCCCAATAGCCAGGTCCATACTTACTCCCTGATGTTCACCGACGTTGTCGGTCTTGCTTTCCTCTGATTCCATCGCTTGGGTTAATTAAGGTTAAATTATATTTTCTTGTGTATTGTTAAAATCTTACACCCTAAATAAACACAAGATAAAAATATAACGTAAAACAAACAAGCATATTCCATGGCTAAAAGTACCCAAAATTGCATCGCACATCGGCCCGTCACATTTTTTCCAAATCCAACGCGTCCGGGCAATTTCCACAACCGACGTCACTACCAATTTGTTCAACCAGTTTCGAACATCTTTACCAACGCTGCCTGATTAAAAAGTTTCCGAACCTTCTTTAATCCTATACCATACACAAATCAAGTGTGTTTACTAAACTGCTACAAGCTGAGTGTCCCGACAGAGTCGCGATACAGACTAAATGTCATCAACTTTGTGATTCGTGTGCGGCACATACGTGAAAAAACTGGTTGCTCAATTGCGACATCAGGTGTCAAGGTTAAGCAACAATCACAAATCATAAATCTGCCATACCTCGCTAATCGGACCCTCCACATTTTTTGCATTTTAGCAAAGATGTACTCACGGACTTACGTTCTGGTAAACTCACGCAATGACGTCATTACAAACTCATATTCCTGTAAACTCACGCAATGACGTCATTACAAACTCATATTCTTGTAAACTCACGCAATGACATCATTACAAACTCATATTCTTGTAAACTCACGCAATGACGTACTTACAAACTCATATTCCTGTAAACTCACGCAATGACGTCATTACAAACTCATATTCCTGTAAACTCACGCAATGACGTCATTACAAACTCATATTCTTGTAAACTCACGCAATGACATCATTACAAACTCATATTCTTGTAAACTCACGCAATGACGTACTTACAAACTCATATTCTTGTAAACTCACGCAATGACGTCATTACAAACTCATTCCGATTAAACTCGTTTGTCACAGATGAAAGCAGTTAAATAAAAACAACAACAATTTTGTCCTACAGCGAACAAGACTCCAGCTTGGTTCACCTTTGTACAGACAAAAGCTCACCGAACAAAAGCGACAGTCGTAGTTTAAAGGCTTCCCATCCTCCAACCACTACGTACCATTAAGTATTATTAAGTTTCCGTGCATTTCTGCATTTACGCAATGACGCACTCACGCATTTGAGCATTCACCCAATGACGAACTCCCGTACTTGGGCATTCGTGCAATGAAGTATCCGTGCATTTGTGCATTCATGCAATAGCGTAAGCACGAACTTGTGCATTCATGCAATGACGTACTCACGTTCTTGTGCATTTACGCATTGACGTATTTAAGTACTTGTGCATTTGCGCAATGACGTATCCGTGCATTTGTGCATTCATGCAATAGCGTAAGCACGAACTTGTGCATTCATGCAATGACGTACTCACGTAATTGTGTATTTACGCATTGACGTACTCGCACACCTGTGCATTTGTGCCATGACCTACTCGCGCACTTGTCTAATTACTCAATTACATACTCACGCTCATGTGCATTCACACACGTACTTGTGCACTTACGCAATGACGTACTTAAGTACTTGTGCATTTACGCAATGACGTACTCGCACACTTGTGCATTCATACAATGACGTGCTCACGTAGTTGTGTATTCACGCAATGACGTACTCGCGCATTTGTGCATTTACGCAATAAAGTACTCACATACATGTGCATTTTGCATTCACGTAATGACGCACACACTCACGTAATTGTGCAGTAACGCAACGATGACATGTGGATCTACTCACGTACTTCAAGTTTTTAACATGCGGCAATTTGGGATAGATTTTCCCGTGTCTTATGTGTCGACAAACCTGGGTTGCGAATAAAAGCGATATTGTCAGTAGCGAAACGCATGTAATAAACCCGCTTCGAGAGAGCGAAGCTGTGCACATAACAAGCGCACTTGTCTATTTGCTCATTAACACGGTTGACAACAAGTGATTGTCTGTGATGTCGTCATAGGGTGACGTATTAGTGTTCTATCAGTAAGGGTAAAGAAGTTTGGTAAACTGGTATTCAATAATCACAAGGAATAGACAACACATAAAGAAAATCAACCCATAATAAATATTATTGACACATCGATTTTGTTCACAAGCCTCAACGGTAAATCTTTATTTGCTTTTTATAAAATGCAAAACTGTTTCAGTCTGTCAACGTTTGTGTTAGTTAATGATCACAGAAATTCTGACGTTGAAAAACAGATTTAGGCGAAACCTGTCTAAAGTTTTGTTACAGCTTCGATGTTTATTAGAATTAAATTATTTTGCCTACTCTTCAATCTATTCTTTCCTCAAAAGATAACCTCTCTCAACTACATGTTACAACTTTGACACTGTGAGAACTTTCCAACACACAACAGATGTTAACCTCGCTTTGTCTTAGATGAGGAAGTTAAGTGAAATAATTCTATCCTGAAACAAGCTGGGTTTACCTCACAAAAAATAAAAGCTCACCGAACAAAAGCGACAGACGTAGTTGGGTTCCAATCCACCAACCACTATGTTCTATTGAATTGTATTAAGTTTTTCTGATCTCAGGTAGCTGGGTGTATACAGACGCCGACTTTTACACACCACATCCATCACATTGTGTTTTTGTCCCCGGAAAGTGCTAGGCACGTCAATCAGTTTATCGTTTCGAATCTTCTCGTCCTGATGAAAACCGGTAAATGACAACCACATTCCACAGCATTTGGTTGATACCAAAGCTTTTTGAGCCACTAAAACTTTCGTAAAACGACAAAATTTTAACCCACAAACACGAATATCGCTATTTTACGACCATATAGTGTAAGCTGTAAATTTGCTGCAAATTAAACAAACACTAAAAGTAAAGAAAAAGTGATCAACACGTGACGAGGTTGTAAAACGCTGACAAAATTTGTTAAGGTATTGAAAGTACCAAACTACAGCACCCAAAAATTATTAGATTAGCTGATGCAACCATTGAGTTATACTGACGATTATATATGTAGCAAAAGCAAATAAGTAATGAGTTTGTGATGTTTATTTGAATTAAATTGCTTTGCCTAATTTTCAGTTTGTTTTTTTATTAAAAAATTTTCCCAAACCAAGTAGTATCTTAAATTTGACAAAAAATTAAACACCACAAACTGACTTATTATCCACGACAACGTATTATACCAAGGTTCAAAAATATGTCGACTGAACTGCAATAAGGCGAGCAGCAGAGGATTGAGCATAGGGTTCAGGCGTTGTTTCTATTAACATGGGTTACCAACAACCCCAATTCTGCCAAAACTCGCTGATCTCAGCTTCACAATTGTCTTAGTTGGGGCAGTTAAATGAGAACAACAATTCTGTCCTGAAGCTAACAAGACTCCAGGTGGGTTCACCTTTATTCAGACAAAAGCTCACCGAACAAAAGCGACTGACGTAGTTTGAAGGCTTCCGATCCTCCAACTACTACGTTCTATTGAATTGTATTAAGTTACCTGATATCAGGTAGCTGAGTGTATACGGACCAATTGCGAAACAGCTGGACGTCTAAAGACGCCGACTTGTACAAGCTACATTGGCCCGTCACATTGTTTCCAAAACCTACGCGCCGGGCAATTTCCAAACCTACGGCACCACATTAGGCTAGTGATAAAGCTTTTTACTGCGACAAAACTTTATGCCCCCACCGCCACAGGAAGCTTTATGTCTTATAACTAAATTGCAGTAGCTATAAATGTGTTAAAAATTAAAAACGCGACAAGTAACAAAAAAGTGATCAACACCTGACAAGGCTGCAAAACCCCGATAAAAAGTGTTAAACTGCAATCATTGGTACTATTGATAAACATAGATGTGGCGAGAGCAAATAAGTCACAAGTTTGTGACGACGTCACTCGACCGATTACAAGTCAATTTTTGTGATGTCGTCATCAGGTGACGTAATAGTGTTCTTTAGGTAAGACAAAAGTCATTTGGTAAACCGCTCCTGATTAATCACGAGGGTTTGACTACACACAATAAGAAAACATTACACAAACAAGTTTTGTTTGAGCATTGGTTTAGTTAATAAGCCTAAATGGTTTTTCTTAATTTGCTATTGCATTGATTGTACAATCCACATCGGCCCGTCACATTGTTTCCAAAACCTACGTCACCACATTAGGTTGGTGATACTCGCGCTTTTGTGCATTCATGCATTGACATACTCGCGCATTGTTGCATTTACGCAATGACGTACTCACGTACTCGTGCTTTTACGCAATGACGTACTTAAGTACTTGCGCATTTACACATGTTCTTGTCTACGACGAAATCACACATTGACATTCTTACAAATCACTTACAAATTACAAATAATCTCGTTTTGTCTGAGAGGAATGCAGGCAAATAAAAACAGCAACAATTCTGTCCTGTAGCGAACAAGACTCCAGCTGGGTTCACCTTTCTACATACAAAAGCTTAGTTTGAAACGCGACAGACGTAGTTGGAAGGCTTCCCACATTTTAACAATTACGTTCCATTAACTGTTTTTAAGTTTTCTGAGCATTTATGCAATGACATACGCACGTACTTCTGCATTTACGCAATGTCGTACTTAAGAATTTGTGCATTTGTGCAATGATGTACTACAAACCACGTACAAATTTCGATAAACCTCGCTTTGTCTGATGAAACTAGGGAAATAAAAAACAACAATTCTGTCCTGAAGCGAAGAAGACTCCAGCTGGGTTCACCTTTGCACAGACAAAAGCTCATCGAGCAAAAGCGACAGATGTAGTTTGGCTTCCGATCCACCGACCATTATGTTCTACTGAATTATATCATGTCACCTGATATCAGGTAGCTTCGTGTCTACAGACGCCGGCTTGTACAATCCACATCGGCCCGTCACATTGTTTCCAAAACCTACGCGCCGGGCAATTTCTAAAACCTACGTCACCACATTAGGCTGGCAACAAAGCTTTTAATTCGACTAAACTTTATCCCCCCATAGGAACAATATTATCTAATAACCAAATTGCTGGAGCAAAATGAAACAAACAGGACAAGTAATAAAAAGTGATCAACACGAAGCAAGGCTGCAAAACGCTGATAAAAATTATTATGCTATTGCTAGTACTATAATATGCTATAAAAATCATCATTAAATAAATTGCAACCACAAGTAAATGACGTACTTAAGTACTTGTGCATTTGCGCAATGACGTACTCACATATTTGAGCATTCACGCAATGACGTACTTATGTATATGTGGTTTAACGCAATGAAGAACTCACGTCTTCGTGCTTGAACGCAATGAGGGACTCATG
>QXVZ01012869.1:12197-25866 GCA_008931825.1 Phallusia fumigata | reverse complement strand
GGTGGTACGTGACAAGTCTTGAGTTTTACCTATAAACCTTGTGCTGATATTACTAGATATTTGCTTGGTAGTGATGCAAAACTAAAAAATGCTAACATTGTGAGGTCATAGAAGGAGGCATCGATTTTTTGGCAAATTGCAATGTACAGAATGCCGCCACTGGCTGGCATATAGGCATGCATGCAAATCAAATGTTTTTTTCTATGAATATTTTAATTGCAATATTATGTCTAAATTGTGTTTGTTCCCTTTTCTATTTTAGAAAAGTCAAAGGATCTGAAGGTTAAGGCTCTTTCATGTCAAGAAGCTGAACACAAGTTTCCAGGAATGCCATGTGGAATTATGGATCAGTTTATATCTGTAATGGGAAAAGAAGGCCATGCTCTTTTAATTGACTGTCGGTATGCAATTCTGTTACTGTTCCCTTGGAAGCCTAGTGCATCAGCATTGCCAGGGTGACCCAAGGGACCATTATTACCCCCTTCCCCCCCTTAATTTTGACTTTTTTTAGGTTACCTTCAAAAAAAATCTTTACATTATTTGTTAGATAAATTATGCTGGTATTTTATTTGTCCCCTAATTATGCCTTTGGACAGGTATGTGGTTGCCAGGTTGCCACCTTTGATTTTACACAGTGGGATATAACAGGAGATATATGATCCTACTGCAGGGGTGTCCAAACATTTTGTAAAGAGGGCCAATTTTTATTAGGTTGAGGCACCCGCAGGCTGTTTTTTTTGTGTGGTTGTCAGTGGTGGCTCATGTATGGGTAATGTGAAACTGCAACACCCCCTATTTCTTTTTGATACCATCTTAAACTTTAACAATGTTGTTATAATAAGTAAAATTTGACTTCATTCTTTGAGAATTTTATTAGGTTTCTGATTAAATTTTACCGGCTTGTTTTTTTGCATAACACCAACAGGTATCATGAAGTCGCTTTAACCCAAAAGCTTAATCCAAACCTTTGCCAATAATGTGCCACACTATCTAAAACTACAGTCGCAGGCCAGGTGCAATGCCACTGCGTGCCAAATTTGGTACTTGGGACACCCCTGCCCTACTGTATTATTTCATTGTAATAAATTTAATTTAAATAGAAAATTACAGTGTTAAATGGGATTTCTAATTTACAGTTCAATGGAATCCACACTTGTTTCTTTGAATGATTCAAGTGTTACATTGCTCATTGCAAACTCAAATGTTCGACATAAACTTACTGGAACTGAGTATCCCACTCGTAGAAAACAGTGCTATGAAGCTGCTTCACTGTTAAATGTTAAAACCTTGAGGGAAGCAGACCTGAAAAGCTTAGAAGGTATCAGTAAATTGTATGTTGTGTTTTTTGTAGAACTGTTGCTTGATTCAAACGAAGGCTATATTGTTTTTTCAATTTTTAATATTGTTGTGTACAAAATTGCATGTGTTATTAGTATGGATTCCCTTTCTGAAGGACATATATATTGTTTTCCCCCTTTTCTCCCCCCACTGCTTGTCCATGCACTTTTGGCATGACATGACTGGCGGATTCGGATGAAACTTTTACTGCTGAAAGATATTAAGTTGTGTAGTGAGTATCCAACAAGGCCCCAATAAGAGTGATATATTTGTCCATCCAATTTTGTCATGTAATACTTGTTTGAAGGGATTAAAACTTAACAAGATGATAAATTGGTTCATTGTAGTGTCTTCATTATGTCTGCCCCAATAACCACAGAGTTTAACCCACCAGCCCCCAAAATTGGTTTAATGTTTGCTAAAGCTGTCTGAGCAACACAAATATACAATTGTTTAGTTTGTTTATCTTTGCAAATTAATTTTGATAATCGACAAGACGACAAACTTGTAGTTGCAACTTTACAAAAATATGTGATAACCCCAAATTGGCGGAATAGTGAAATCCACTTTATAAATAGTTAACAGATAAGTTTCTCTAGGACTGTGAGTTGGGGCATGGCATGCTTTCAATTTGGTTAAAACTTTTACAGGTGTGCTGGGTTGTATCATGTGATACTAGGTTGTTCGACCCCTTCTTCCTATAGTTGGGGTAACTATTGACCTGGAAAAGGAAGAATGACTTAATAAAGAATATAGGAGCAGTGGTTTTAAACGTTGGCTTTAGCGCTCCCCTGGGGGTATTTGCTATGTTTAAGGTGTCACTGGAGAGTATATGAGTGCTTGGGGGTTGCTGAGAGGAAAAAGGTACATAACATTACAACAGGCAAGGCAAATTTTGTCATATATCTCTTCAAATGATAAAAGGTTGAGAAAAATCGATATAGGGCAATGTAACAAGTTTGAAGCACTGACCCTTTAAACTTTGTTTAACTCTATCAAATTCCTTCTCGTAAACTTCAGTGAAATGTTTTTGTGCTTGCTCATTGCCCAATTAGGCTAAGATAACTACATAATCTTACTACAGGGTTAGCCTTCCTTACAAGCCTAGCTAGTTTACGGTGTTAATTAATGCCTTTTTTGTGTTGTAAATGAGTTCATGTTTCTTTGAGGGTGCTACAAAGCACAGGGCAAACAAGGTAAGATGGGAAGAGTTTACATGTAACACTGGTAAAGCTAAAACAAAATTAGGACGTTAGTAAAAAATAAGGACAAAACTATTTTATAAGACATTGTTGTTTAATATAAGACATAAACCCCTCAGTGGCTAGTCTTCTAAAAAAATAAGTTGTTACATAGGTCTGAATATGCTGAACTTTTACAGATTGTACTGGCATATTTTTGTAAATATCTGTTTTGTTCTCTTCATATATGCACACTACCCTATAAGTTTTGGCATGTATAACATGGCAATGTTCTTATTTTAAAGTTTAGTTTAGTTAGTTTGAAGGTGTGTTTCTGTGTTTAACTTCAAAGTAACTCAACTTGATAAAATGTTCTAAATGTGGCAATAACCTACCAAATGTTCAATTTTAGGTTTTGTCAGTCAAATGGATCAAGTGGTTCACAAACGAGCAAGGCACGTCATATCTGAAATCGATAGAACAATAAAAGGAGCTGAGGCATTAAATCTTGGAGACTACAAAACTTTTGGAAAGCTGATGGTCCAAAGTCACAATTCACTTCGGTAATTATGGTTTTTCTCCCACTGGGGGGTAACATTTTGTTTTCACCCACAAGGAAAAGGGTGTTATAAATTTTAATGCATAATAGATTAGTATCTAAAGCAGGGGTCGGCAACCTTGTGCAACCAAGGGGTAATACCAAGATCAGCAAGGTCTCGGTGGGCCGTACTAGTTTTCTGCTTACAATTCCATTTCTTCCACTGTTTATAAACATTTACGACTCCAGCGTATGTATTTAGATTATCTCCCAATTTTAGCAATAATCCTGACGAAAGTAGCAAGAGTTTCAAATTGTCTTAAGTTAGTTTTTCATAAGCAGGCAATTTGTGGAGAGGCTGCCGGCCTGATGATTTCACTTGGTGGGCCCATTAGACCAATTAGTTCACAAAAATAAAGCTGTAATTGCGCAGCGGCAAACCAATACGTTTGCTATATCGTGTGGCTCTGTATTAAATTTCGTTTCTGCCCACAAAATCGTAATCAATAAGATAAAACATTTTACTAACGGCACAGAAACAGGAAACGACTGCAAAAACCTCACGGTTGAAAATACGTCCACATAAAGCAAATATAGGGAGCAGTGGTTAAAGGACGCACCATACGCATCTTTGCAATTAGGTTGGACGGATAACTGGAGCCAAGAAGTTGGGAATCTCGCTGGGGAAGCGAGCGGCGCGAATGGCAACACGACTGGGTGTAAAAGTATTTAAGCAATTTTGTTCAATGGTTTTGCATCTACTCCTGCTACCTAAAAGCGGATGGTCATTGCAGCACTATATAGTTATATGCATCCCAAACACGGCACAACGCCTAGGAAATGATTAAATATAAATTACGATAGCCGCAGCACGCAACCAAGCGTTTGTTATTAGACCACTGGTTCAGGCATAAAACAGACATTCACTCCGGACTGCTTGGCAGTCGTTCAGCTTTTGTAAAAACAAGCTGTGATTTAGAGTACTCTACCATGAAGTGGGCACATATTGTTTTCACTCTGTGTGACACTTTCTTTTGCGCATCCTGACCACGCAAAGCGTCCCCAAGGCTACATGAAAACGCCACGGGCATCAGGTTCCTAACAAATCACTTTATTCGCGTGGTCAAATTCTGGTAAATACCGTTTTTCTGTGCAAGAAAAACGAAAGCACAAATACAACGTTATCGCAACAAAAACGCCAAACTAATCAATATTGCCAACTGTTTTGCAACGGGGGTTAGTACTTCAACTTTCAAGAATGCAACTCACTTAGGTAGGTAAACAATATCACTGAGTCCGGTATCGATACGAAAAACGGCACGCATTTATTTCCAGTTAAATTTTTGCCTTCACATTACAACGCAGTACTTTAAACTCAGCAGCAACTTACAAACTTGTCACAGCCCACAAGTGGCACATGATCTCCGAACTAAACTGATTGTGACACACTAGAAAAATAGGCAGTTTAAGTCACTCAATGTAATACGAATAATTAGGTTGGCCCAGGGGAATATAATTCACAATGGTTAGTGAAAATGACGAACGCTCTGTTCGTTTTTTGTCTTTCCTGCAGCCTGTCCACTTACTTTGGGGATTTAATGATTGAAGGAATTGGTTAAAACTTTCACAGCTGGTAGATGTGGTCATGGTGGTGTGTCATCCATTTCGATTAACCCCATAGGTTACCCCGCTAGCCCCCAAATGGTAAACTATTTCCGAGAAGCTTGTTCATGCACTTTTGGAATGAACTGTTTGTAGGGTTTAAATCAGGGGTCTCAAACACGCGGCCCGCCACGTCTTTTTGTGCGGCCCGCGAAGCATTTTGAAAGTTCATTTGACTTGTTTCGCTTGGGGCTGATTAAAGTGCCTAGCCAGCCAACATGATACATTTATTTCAAAGTACAAATAGCTAGAAATAGATGCAAGGTTTTAAGGGAGAAAGGTGTACAAGCCCTGAATGATTGCGATTGTTGCGTCACTGAAGTGCCATTGTCCCTTGTAAATTGGTCTTTAAAGATGGCTGCACAGCTGATTCTTCCACTTGGCTATATTTTTGTTTTGGTCTATCGGTATTAAAGAAGCGTGATAGCTGTATATAATAAATTTAAAACGCAGTGCAAATAACCTAAGCGCAGTAACATACTAATAAAAGAGCAAGCGAAGTGTTTGACACTGCAAAATTACAACAAAACTTTCCATAGTGCGGCGGAGTTACTTCAAAGTTTTTACTCGGCCCGCGAAGACATTTGAGTTTGAGACCCCTGGTTTAAATAAAACTTTCACATGGTAGATATAGTCACTCTGTTTTTGTTTTTTTTCCTCTGCAGGTTTGAACATGTACTTTTGGCATAAAATATTTGGTCAATTTACCGTTTGTTTTGTTTGACCCCATAGCCCCAATGTTTACCCCGTCGGCTTCCAAAACATAGAACGTTTTTTACGCTAACGCGCATTATACAGGAAGGTTGAGTGCGGATTATACCCACTATATTATACCTTGATGATTTGATCGTTGTTTTTGCGGTTCACCCAAAAAAATATTGTTTTTGGTGCTAAAACAACCTTGATGATTTGATCGTTGTTTTTGCGGTTCACCCAAAAAGATATTGTTTTTGGTGCTAAAACAACCGTAAAGTATGTGAGGAAAACATCACAAAGATCGAAAACTTCCGTTACAAAATTATTTCCGTCAAAACGAAATGAAATACTAAAATAGATAGAAATGCCAAGAACGAGTAACAATGTTACATATCGTAAAGTGTCCGTATGTAACACATCCTTTGTGGCAACTGGCACACGCCTTGGCAGTTTTTATCACCTACCTTAATGTACAGTTAAGTGATTTGGAGAAGCCACGGGCCCAGGCAAGTAATTATGGAGCACGATTTCACATTTATCAAATTTGATTTGTTTTGCTGGTAGGTTACGGACAAGCCAAACGTCAAACTGTAGAAGCCATAACGTAATTTAAAAATATTTGCAACCAATTTATCTCTTGGCTTTCAACTGTTAATTTTTGGATCCTTTTGTGTGTTCAAGCAGTGTAAGCTACGCACCGGATCAGAACGCAGTACCTTTTGTGTGAAATATCGAGTACTGATATCAAATTAAAAATGGGATATTGGGCCAAGCCGAATGTGTTGGGCCCATGTGTTTATGCTTGCAGAATCAATCCTGTTATAAATGGTTAAAGAAATGAGAAACCAATATAAAGCAGTTTTAAAATATATATCCAAAGTTTAAATAAGAAATGGTGTACCGTGTATGTGGCAAATACTGTTTAGGGTGTGTATGTGAAATGCCAATGTGGGAAATCCACCCTTCTGCCTAACTATATCGCCACCTGTTTTAGTGATGACTTCGAGGTAAGCTGCAAGGAATTGGATCAACTGGTGGAATTAGCAATGCAATGTAGCGGTGTGTATGGAAGCAGGATGACTGGAGGGGGTTTCGGTGGATGTACTGTGACATTGTTACAGGCTGACCAAGTACAAAACGTTGTGTCAGCTATACAGGTAAGTAAGCTCTTTGATACAATGTGTTCTTTTGTGGCTTTGCTGTAAAACTCTTCTTCTGTAGCAGTAGGTCACAAAAAGGAATGCTTTTGGGGCTGCTTGTTATTTGTTTTTTGGTACTTTACCCCCAAAACTATAGTTGTAGCTTATTGAAACTGACTACTTTTGCGACGCATCACCATAGTTAAATAGAATAAACGGACTTACGTTGTTAATAGAAACGATAGATGAATGTCAAAAAGCACATTTCTGTTTTAGGCACAGTACCAGGGAACAGCCACCTTTTATGTTGCATCGCCGTCAGGAGGAGCCAGAGAGTTGTAATCCTATTTTCAATCAGTAAAATATTTTGGTAAAACGCGTAGCAAGCAATAATTTACGTGTGCTAAATTTCACGCTAAATTTTATGATACAAATTTTATGAGACTGTCTGCATGAAAATTCAAGTGTAGGTGCGTTACTCAATTTTTTAGTGCATCAATTGAAATTTTTCTTCGTGCGTTACTCAATTTTTTAGTGCATCAAGTGTAGGTGCGTTACTCAATTTTTTAGTGCATCAATTGAAATTTTTCTTCAAATAGTGGTTGCATGATTGTAAAATTTGGTGCAAATGAAAGTATTACCTCAATAAACAGTATTTGTGACACGAAAAATAGTAGGTTTGTCAAAGACTTCACGTAACTGCTTTATTTACTTTCCGTCGGTCTCTCTCNATCAATTGAAATTTTTCTTCAAATAGTGGTTGCATGATTGTAAAATTTGGTGCAAATGAAAGTATTACCTCAATAAACAGTATTTGTGACACGAAAAATAGTAGGTTTGTCAAAGACTTCACGTAACTGCTTTATTTACTTTCCGTCGGTCTCTCTCTATTTGCCCTCAGATAATGGGCCTTTTGGCTCCTTCCAAAGGGAGTTTCAGTTTTTCTGTCTATCGACTTCTAGTTTGCCTGGAAGACTCCCAAGTTTGCCTGGAATGCCTTACAAGCATTTACAATCCTTTTTTGTATTTGGTTGGGTTCACTAATTTCAAAACCCCTTGTGCACTTAAAATGGGGATTTTTCTTTTCATAAAAAAATTAATCGGCAAAATTTTAAGCGTAAAGAGCTTTGAAATGGCCACGGATAGCGTCAAAAACGTGTTTTTACCCTTGTTGTTCTACCCTGAACACCAGTCGGCACAGCGAAGGGAGTGATTGACAAGTTTTACAACCGAGGTAACGCAGGGACTGGTGTCAGACCACTGCTGTCAACCAAAATGTATTGCAAGGTCAATGGCAAAACATTTAATATACCGCATTACTAAAAATATACGTTTCAGCCAACGTTATCTTAAACATCGCCGTTTGGCGACTGTCAAGTTAAAACAAAAGTGGTGGGATTGGGCAGCTTGTTACCACGTGACTTTTTAGGTGACAAAGATAGAAAAAAATGTGCTGCAAAATCCTTTTTTGTAACAAACATCAACCACAAAGCGAGCGACAGGAAAAATAATTTGTTTGTGTCACACTAAACATGCTATCGTACGATGTGATTGGACAGCATTTCACTACGTAAGAAAACGCAAAAAGTAATAATGCCCATGTTACGCAACAAATAATCTGTAGCAGCGTTCGGACGTATTTTTGTTTGCTGTTATGAGATTATAACGAATGTCGCAAACTTTGCTATTGAGCTGTTACAATGATGTCATAAAACTACTGGCAGGACATACCTTATTATTAACCTGATTACGATACTTATAAATCAGCACCCACACAAAATATTATGGCAAAAATCGACGCCTGTGGTTGTGACGCATCAGTTTTTGCCGTAACTCCCGGGTTTATGTTTTTATTAAATCGGAGCTTATAATGCCTTGTTATAATTGCCTTACAATTGCGCGCACAAGTGGCGAGGCTCAGTGGCGGATGCGAAGGCGTATAATAACCACTTATGTGCTTGATAATAAGCGAGTCGCAAATGCTTCGTCCTTCATGTACTCCAGTGCCTGGCATTCATTGAAGGCATTCTGTATAAACGTACACAAAGGTGTCGGGGAAACTACGTTGTTGCCTTCGTTATCCAGCTGTGGTATTCCGCTTATAACATATTTGAGTCTTTCTTGTAACTGTTGAAAGTCAGTGAAAAGTCACTTACTGATGAATTGGGCCACTCAAGATTCACAAAAAACCGTCGAGTGACCCTATGCTTGAATGGTGAGTGTTACTTTTGCTTATGACGCTTCCATATTCAATTGCCCAAAGTAAGTTTTACCTGAAAAAACACTTGAGGAAATTTCAGTTTAAAATATAAGCTAAATTGCGCGTCAGTTGCGAATAAATAGTCTCAGAGGCCACCACACAAATACATTAGTAATGCAAGGATTGTCGATGTTGATGACTTCGCTTTGTTACGCCACAATGTGCATGGCAGGTAATAGAATAAGAACATCACTGTGTTGAATCTGTAGTTGTGTATAACCAAGGGCTACACGTTGCTGCCAGGCTACATTCACAAGCAGTAATTAAATAAGAGCGGAACCGTAGCCTCTTGACACCGGCCAACATTGGACAAGCAGGCACTAGCAATTATACACAACATAGAGAGGCTGCTTCAATTAGTAAGATTTTTTTTGTACAGGGCCACCAGCACTTGAACGTGATTCGAAACTAAGAGCAGACTCAAGTACAAATTCGTGTGGGGGAGTGATAGACAACCGCTTGCGGGGTTAGTTTTTGTGCGTGTTTACTGCTATTACAATCTCTACTGGCTCATTTGAGACGTGTTTATTTTGAAGGAATCGTCGAGTCTCCAAACTACCCGCTGAGGTATCCTGCAAATCTACATTGTAGTTGGATTATTCAAGCAAACCACCCTGATGATGAAATCCAACTGACGTTTGTGGATATACAACTAGAAGAATCTAACAGTTGCATGTAATTGCTTAGTTTTTTTATCAGCCAAAAAGCAGTTTTTACGTATTTGTAACGGTTAGTCAATAAACGTCACCAGTTGAACCTCAAACTAATCCGCTTTAGGCGTGAAAAGTCGTGCATGTGAACGAGTCCAATATTTGTTGTTGAGTTGCTGAATTGCTGTTTATGCCAAAATTATGTGTTAATACAATACACATTTTTCAAGCGAGACTTTACAAAAACACATTTCCATGTTTCATTTCAACTTTTATGTGAAATAGGTTTGATTACTTGGAGATTTCCACATCTAGCAACGGGACAAAACACCGCGTTTGTCAGGAAAGCAGTACAATTTGGAAGTCGAAAGGAGCTGTAAAAGTTCAATTTCGAAGTGACAGCACGGGAGAGGACGCCGGATTTCGATTGGCTTACCGAAGTAAGTTTTCATGTACATTCCCCGTCGTCATAATTCCATATTTTGACATGTAAAGTCTACAGACATTTCAACTGCTGTCCTGCCTCGTTAGCGGTTTGAAGAAGCCACAGGCAGCGTTTGGCAGCAAGAGAGATTACCTATGGATTAAGTCGAATATGACGTAATTTAATCCCCACACAGCGATCCTTTGTTTTAGTTACGCGAAAAAGTAAACTCAAGCTGCCCAATCCATCACTGACAACAAGGCACCTCACGACAGAAGCAACATTTAAATCGACGACGCAGGCACAGACTACAGGTTAATTTTGAAGGCTGTTTTGAGAGAAACGTGTAGGCTACATTGAAACATTACTTATGGGCTTAATTTACAGATTCTAAAGGCAAGCTTTTTGATGGAAAACTACAAAGTATCAGTAGATTAAACCAAAAAACGAATCATCAGGGAGTTACTGCCACTGTAAACGCTACGCGGAATACTTTTCCTGAATCAGAAACCGCCGCTGGACAACCACAAGAGAGTGAATCTTTCGTGGAAAGCAAAAACGGAAAATACCGGCCCACCAAAAACCAAGCCGAAATTAGCGAAAATTTAAGACGGTCAGTTTGAATTAACTATTATTATGGATTCCCTTCTATGACGGGGACACATGTTGTTTTCACTCTTTTTTAATTTGTTTTTCTACTTTTTCTGTCTAACGCCGATTTGTTTCTCTCATGTGGCCAAAAAAGTCGTTTAAATTTCCTCAAAGTTGCGGACATGATTAATGGGTATCTAAGGTTGTGCACTGTAGCAGATGACCCCATTTGACATCATCGGTAACCCCGCCCCCAAAACGTAAAGTTTTTAAAAACAGCAATATTTAGCAATGTAATTCACCATGAAGTTTTACAGTCAGACAGTGACTTTAGGTTGGATTTACCTTTTACTCGTTCTTTTGTTAATTGTTAAGAAAATGAATTAGAGTGGGGTTTTGGGTATGATCGAATCAAAGTATCTTTGTAGATTAGGCCAAGGCATTCTTGTTGGATATAACTCGTAAGACCCAAAAGATCAAGCTTCAAACCTTTTTAAATTAGCCGATATATTTTGTTTGTTACGTGGTAGTGCTGCAACCCTCCATCGTCCATTCATTAAGCGTGGAAAAGACATTCATAGTCGTTAAAGCCAACATAAAAACTTAATGAACATTTGCAGATCAACTCTTAAGAATTGGCAAACAGCAATCATCGCATTTACTGGAATAAGTTGTGGAATTTTGGTTATTTTTTCCGCATACATTTGGTGTAACGATAGGTGAGTACAATTTAAAAAAACGGAAAAAATAATGCTTACTGTAGTACTAGAATGTTTAAACTATGAGGGCCCTTTCTTATGTTAAGTTAAAGCGCAGCATTCCAATATGCCGGACAAAAAAATATGTTTTTAAACGCTGGGATATATATATGTATACAAACAGTGCTGTGTACAAACATCACTAATGTTTGAAAAGCGTTTCACTGTACTTGTACCTTTTTGGACTTATATGTGTAAATGAATATTTGCAGTGCTATGCAATAATTTTTTTATTTACTTCTTTAACAAGTGGACAATCCTTTTCAAATGTTCACATTCTTTAGGAAAGAAAACATCGATCAATCGATTCCACTTGGCGGCGTTTAGAATGGAGACCTCTCATACACAGACCGCAGCACAAAACTTGGTGCTGAACGGATTAAAAGACCCAAAACAGTTCTCAGCGATGACGCCTATAACTGCGACAGTCGCCTATGTGTGCATTGCTTTGGGTGTCATATTAATCGGATTGCTTGTCCTATGGGCGATAAGTGCCTGCTGCGAACACCGAAGACCCAAAAGGAGGCAAGTGTTTAGGTCCTCAATGCCGAACATGAACGGACATTGCGATCACCATGCATACGGAAGCACTGCTTGCCTATCCACAGCTACCACAACATCATTTGGAAACGACTCAGAATGTCAACTTGTTGGAAATAGGCTTATGAGGCAAAGCACAAAACAAGGTGCATCTTCCATGTCGAATGTTTTCACAACGTTAAGCAAAGACGAGCCACATTGCCACAGCGATTACAACCTTGTATATTGCTCATCGTACTGCTCAAGGTGTGACAAAAAGCTACGGTCGCTGAGAGAAGTTGAGTCGAAACGGCTGAAATCCGGTCGTAAACCGCTCAAGCGACATTCTTCGGAAAAGTCGAAACTCCTGCGAAACTCTAGTCTCTTTTATCACACGGATCCGAGAAACAAAGAACTTAGACGCACTGCATCGCAATACAACAATTGCTACCCGAAGAATTACAAGCATTACCCTTTACCATCATGCCGGCGACCTGATTACTTCAGCGAAAGTTTGGATGAACGCTCGTTTCCGCGTTTGCAAATAATCCCCCGTGCAAAACTTGACAGCAGCACTTTGGAACACACTGCAACAGCCTCGAACAGCAATTACCCAACCATAAGCACTGTTTCGCAACCAAAAGACAGCTTACCGTCAAGCTACGCTGGGCAATCAACAGCGCAAAACTCTGTTACAGCAGTCACTGCAGCTTCAACTAGCGAACAAAATGGGATTCCCCCTGCCCCCCCCTAAAGTGCCAAATTTGTGATGGCCAAATGCGCTCAAGGTCCTCATTTGCGCCGAGATATGAAGCTATTGTTATTAAACAAACAACGCTTTACAATTTGTTAAACTGCCTTATTTTATATTTCACTGTACATGGTAATACAGCAGGTGCATAAATACCGTGTGTTTTGTTCCTAAATGTTGGGTCAAATGACCGAACGTAACACAATTTAGACTAAAAGGGAAAATAGTCACGAGATACATAACAACCGCAGAATTGTGTTAAAAGTTGATTTAGATAAAGTATTCTAATTAACACTTTCGCCTTAAGTGTCACGTGACTTTTTAAGAGTTTTGAAAAATGTTGTTGTGTAAAATATTTTAATATTCCTAAAAGTTTTGCCCTAAAGTGACAGCATTGAATATTTTTGCGTTTTTGTCCGGTTTAAGGAGCTTTTCTATTGTGCATGCCCGAGGCCTGCTGGCAGAGGGACCACTTAATTGCTCGCCAAAGAAGTCTTTAAAACACTTGGACAAACACATTAAACGCGTTTACAATTTGTCATAACATTCTATTTGAATAAGGAATAAGGTTATTTAAGTAACACTGTACATAATGACTACTCAACAAGTAAAAGAGATTTTATTGGAATTAAAAGCAATGAAACTGAAATTACACATTTTGGAAAAAGTACAAGAAAGTATTGAGGTTATAAAAGAAAGTACAAATGAAACACAAATGGAGGTAAAGCAACTAAGAAATGACTTAAGAACGACAAAAGCAGAACTAAAAAACTACAAAGAAGAAAATGAAGTGTTAAAAAATGAACTGCACACATATGCTTATAAACTGGATAAACTAGAGCAGTATGGACGGCGCGAAAATATTCGAATATATGGCATAACAGAAAGCGAAGAATCAACTGAGGATGGAGAATTGCAGGCAATTCAAATAGCCAAGCAGCTATCCATAGATCTACAATCAGCAGACATTCAAAGATCACACCGGCTGGGGAAAAAACGTGAAGGAAAAGCCCGTCCCATCATTGTGCGGTTTACATCCTTTAAAAAAAGACAGGAATTCATGCAAAAGAAAAAGCAGCTTCGTCATAAAAAAGTTTACATAAATGAAGATCTGACAGCTATTCGCTATAAGCTTTTCCACTACCTTAAAAAACAACATCAA
>QXVZ01012869.1:0-11720 GCA_008931825.1 Phallusia fumigata | reverse complement strand
TTTGTGATGGCCAAATGCGCTCAAGGTCCTCATTTGCGCCGAGATATGAAGCTATTGTTATTAAACAAACAACGCTTTACAATTTGTTAAACTGCCTTATTTTATATTTCACTGTACATGGTAATACAGCAGGTGCATAAATACCGTGTGTTTTGTTCCTAAATGTTGGGTCAAATGACCGAACGTAACACAATTTAGACTAAAAGGGAAAATAGTCACGAGATACATAACAACCGCAGAATTGTGTTAAAAGTTGATTTAGATAAAGTATTCTAATTAACACTTTCGCCTTAAGTGTCACGTGACTTTTTAAGAGTTTTGAAAAATGTTGTTGTGTAAAATATTTTAATATTCCTAAAAGTTTTGCCCTAAAGTGGCAGCATTAAATATTTTTGCGTTTTTGTCCGGTTTAAGGAGCTTTTCTATTGTGCATGCCCGAGGTGTGCTGGCAGAGGGACCACTTAATTGCTCGCCAAAGAAGTCTTTAAAACACTTGGTCTGATTTTTTTCATTGTGCGTGCATGGGTATAGTATCAAAGGAATTTGCTTGTTAAAGAAATCGGGATTAAAATGCCACATACACATTTTTCCATTTAGGAAATGATTTACTATTTTCTTTACATTTACATTTTTAGGCAAAATAGGACTATGACTACCGCTACCATTGTGTTTAAAAGGTGGGGGAATCTGTAGTAGGCTGCAGTTAACCATTTTCAGGAAGAGGTTTCTCAATATTAACCGACTGCAGGTGAGCTCAGAAACAAGACCCACATGGCACTCTCATGCTGCTACAAAGACAACTTTATATCACATGATGTAATATTTAGCTGTACAACGGGCCAATGCAACTCGGAGAGGTCGATGTTTTTTTAGGACACAATCATCCAAGACTATACCAAGTAAGACAACATATAGCTACCGTTGCATCCAAAAAGCACAAAAAATTTGTACCATTTTTTTCAAAAACCGTTATAATTTTTGTAATTTTTGCCTTTGGGAAAAAGGGCTTTCTCTGCGGAGGGCAGTTGCTCTTTCTGCGTTTGAATTTGTTTGTAAACTTGTAGACGAGCCAAATTAAACACAGTTTAGTCGTTAACGTTCCAATGGTTTAGCACACAAAATATTTGCTTCATTTTGCCAGTATAATTACTTGTAAAATTTTTCTTTGTTTCAAGATTTTATTTTTAAAACACATAAACATGACTCTTAGCCTATATCATAGTAAATGCAATAACAACATCATTCGCGCTATCGCCAACGTAAAGTTTAGTGAAAATTTTAACGACAAATCGACTTACAACAATTTCCTTCGTACATGAAAACGCTAAAATGCCGTTTGTGATGGTCCAGGGTCCGACAATTGTGTATTGTTTTTTTTTTTCAAAATATATGCGAAAACGCAACAGGCCGGGGACCCGATAACAGTAAGTATCTTCATNCGTTATAATTTTTGTAATTTTTGCCTTTGGGAAAAAGGGCTTTCTCTGCGGAGGGCAGTTGCTCTTTCTGCGTTTGAATTTGTTTGTAAACTTGTAGACGAGCCAAATTAAACACAGTTTAGTCGTTAACGTTCCAATGGTTTAGCACACAAAATATTTGCTTCATTTTGCCAGTATAATTACTTGTAAAATTTTTCTTTGTTTCAAGATTTTATTTTTAAAACACATAAACATGACTCTTAGCCTATATCATAGTAAATGCAATAACAACATCATTCGCGCTATCGCCAACGTAAAGTTTAGTGAAAATTTTAACGACAAATCGACTTACAACAATTTCCTTCGTACATGAAAACGCTAAAATGCCGTTTGTGATGGTCCAGGGTCCGACAATTGTGTATTGTTTTTTTTTTTCAAAATATATGCGAAAACGCAACAGGCCGGGGACCCGATAACAGTAAGTATCTTCATCGGCGAAAGGAACCATGCCCGACGTCGTCAAAATGTGACGCACCAAATTTTTTCCACGTTAACCGATGGCGGACAAAAACGTATCCGCTGTACAGCCAACTTTTAGTTGAGTTGAGTTTATTTCGCTAAGTGAAAAAAAACATACCGACAACATAGTACTAAATCAATTACCAGGCCGAAATTAGCTACACTAGATGGAAAAAGCTTTTTATCTAACCATAGTATTAACTTCTCCATGGTGGTCTAACATTCCAACCCTGCCGCTTTCAACAAATCAAAAAAATTAAAAAAAAACAAGCTAAAATAAGTAAACTGCTGGTTTTGTAAATAATTCTTTTGTACGACAAAAATTTTCGTTTTATCAAGGTAGTAAGGTTTGTAATTAATCTAAATGTTGAGATGTATATTCTAATTTCTTAGCCGTGTCTGTTTTAACGTTATGAGTTCCCCGCTTTAGAGCCTAGAATTGGCTGATGCAACACGTGAGCTTCGTTGACAGGGTTGTGGGCTGTGGGCTGTGGCTTTTACCGTTTATGCCAGGTGTTTTAACTAAATTTGTTATGGAATCATTTGGTGGAAAACAAAATTTTGTCGAGCTGTGGTATTATGACAGAACTACTACTGGCAGTATAAAAGTTTTGTTTGTACATCATACTGATCTAACTTTACAGATCGTGCTATATTTGGGAACTAGTGTGTTTAGTTGTTAGTTGAATTTTTATTTGCAGTGAGCAGAAAGCACATTTGTATATGTGTGGAGTTGGTAAATATAATTAGCTGCAAAACATTGGATTTCACTAAGTTGAGGCAAAGTGATATAATTTTGTTTGTTAATAAAATGGGAAAAAGTTTATAAAACACTGTGCCAAACGTTGAAGAACAGCACACAAGTCTGTTACATCTTATTACAAACATGCTGTGAACTGATAAGAACTGATATTCACTGCAATGTATCAGTGAGGCATTTGCACCATCAACAACTCCTCATTATTCTTTCACAATTAATAAGAGAATGTGATTGTTTGCAATCAGTTCTCATTATTGCTGTCGATTATAATTGATATGTCATGCTAACACCATGAGGTAAAAAGCCTGAATCAACATACGATCAGTTTTTTCTGTACTGTTTCAGTCAAAATAAGATCCCGTAAAAAGTTAGACGCAATATCAAATGCAAATGAGACTCAAAAACGAAAATGTTGCGGCACACAGTTTGAGAATCACTGATCTAGCAGTAAGCAGTTGTTATGACTAAACATGTAACATCAAGAACTACACAAAATTACCTGTTTGGAAATGCTAATTTTATCTTTGAGAGATGAAAGACATACACTATTACTTCATTTTTCAAAATTAAATTAATTTTGTAGGTGGCTCCTAAAGTTGCTGAATAAATAAACAAGGTGTACTAATAATAAAAACATTAAAAAAAATATTTAAACCTTCAATTTTATCGAAATTGGGCGAATATTGGGATTAACTTCATAGTGAAACTGTTTTTCTGACAACCAGGACCAAAAATATTCTAAAACACCTGGAATTTTTCTCTAAAACCATTTACAGGATAGAATCCTACAGAAATGCTTTGCAAAGCAACCTAGCAAACTATCATGCCTGAACCAAGTTGGTTGGGATCAACTGGGACAAATTTGTACGAAACTGTGTTTGACAGTTGCTTGTTACTAATTAGATTCATTCAACCTAACATTCAGCAAAACTATGCTTTGATTGTAGTTTGTGTAGTGAACATTTTACTGAAAAAAATGAATCAAGAGGAAACAGATCCAAAGGCTTCATCACTTGGGAATGGTATGAATAATGTAAAATGTGTAGCAGATTATGATTCCAATGAATGTAAAGGCAAAAACTAAAGTATCCACAATCATAGGCGTCGATTTTTAGTAAACATTTTTTCATGTGGGTGGCAAAATGATCAAATTCATACAGACGGACTCATGATCAAATTACATAACAGACACCTGTTGGTTTGTAGCGTCATTATACTATCTGTTATTGCTATTATTGTCACTGCATACAGTGCAAATAATGCACAAAATAAAACTTCCTCCTGCATTGTTTAAAGACCGAAAAAAAACCAGCTTTGCTCGCCTCCCACATGTTTGGTGTAAACAAGTCTTCCTTGTGTCAGCGCAGGCAACAAATGTGTTTGTAGCAAGAATATAACAACGAATCTCTAAAACTCCTGACGTGGCAGCATACACTTTTATAATGGCTGCCATCCTAGAAATTTTTTGTGGGGTGGCCGCCACACCTGCCACTGCTGGAATCGATGCCTGTGTCCAGAATGTTGAGGTTGTAGGCTTTGTCCTGTGTCACATCTATCAAAAGGTTGATTTTATGTTTGTACAGATCAGCTAGATGAACTTGATCTGTCCAATGTGAAAAAGAAAAAGAAGAAGAAGAAAACGACATATGATGTGGATGCACAAGCAACTGCATCCAAAGACACTGAATCAACTGGTAAATAATTTTGCTTCTATTTGTTTTGGACCCCACTCAAACCCAAGAGAATTAGAAACAAAAGGCTCCACCAGAAACACAAGTTTGAATGCATTTTTATGTGAATTTTTATCCAATTTGCTTTAGCTTGTATATTTATTTGCCAAATTAGGTTTACCAAATTGCACATCTAAATTAATTATTTAGGGTTTAACGCACAGTACACTGATATCTGTATGTATTCTTTAGATCCTGTTTGGTATGGTTCCACGAAAGGGGACACTGGTTTGTTCCTCTTGTTTGGTAAANCCTGCCACTGCTGGAATCGACGCCTGTGTCCACAATGTTGAGGTTGTAGGCTTTGTCCTGTGTCACATCTATCAAAAGGTTGATTTTATGTTTGTACAGATCAGCTAGATGAACTTGATCTGTCCAATGTGAAAAAGAAAAAGAAGAAGAAGAAAACGACATATGATGTGGATGCACAAGCAACTGCATCCAAAGACACTGAATCAACTGGTAAATAATTTTGCTTCTATTTGTTTTGGACCCCACTCAAACCCCAGAGAATTAGAAACAAAAGGCTCCACCAGAAACACAAGTTTGAATGCATTTTTATGTGAATTTTCATCCAATTTGCTTTAGCTTGTATATTTATTTGCCAAATTAGGTTTACCAAATTGCACATCTAAATTAATTATTTAGGGTTTAATGCACAGTACACTGATATCTGTATGTATTCTTTAGATCCTGTTTGGTATGGTTCCACGAAAGGGGACACTGGTTTGTTCCTCTTGTTTGGTAAAGAAAAAACCATCAAAAATTTGCACACATAATAGATGGGTATCTTAAGTTGTGCACTACTATGTGTGACCCTATCCAGTAACACGACTAATTAACAATTGCATGTGTGTTGGGACCCATGTGTGTATGCTTGCAAAACAGTAAAAGACTAAAGAAATTGAGTAATGTAATGAACAAAATGGTACACGTGGAAAATATCATTAAGAAGTTGGCAATGTGGAGAACGCTACAGCATCAGAACTACGAGGATTCAGGTTTTCTGACCAATTTCCAANAACAGTAAAAGACTAAAGAAATTGAGTAATGTAATGAACAAAATGGTACATGTGGAAAATATCAATAAGAAGTTGGCAATGTGGAGAATGCTACAGCATCAGAACAATGAGGATTCAGGTTTTCTGACCAATTTCCAACCATTAGGATTTGTTTTTTCACATTCAACTTTCAGGTAACAACATAATTTTTATCATTTCAGATGCCAATAATGGCGATGCAAGCAAACCCAATGAACATGTAAGTTTTTCTACCCTTCACTAGTTGCCAACTTTACCTTTTTACATCCAGATGATTTTATTAGGCTGATCAGTGGTTCAAGTCAGATAAATCGTTAGATGAGAAAATTCTGTATTTTATATTGTTTTGTTTAATCTGAAACAGCATATTAGTCGCACACTGTTTATTGGTCCCCTTTGAAGACACATTGTTTTCACTTGGTTTCGGTGGTTTGGTTCTGCTGTTTGGTCAAGAAAAATACATTCAAATTTGCACATATGACAGACGGGTATCTGTACTTGTGCACTGTAACTTTTTACCCCAGTTCACCCACAGGCCCCCAAAATGTTAAAATTTTAAAACAACCACATTTCATGAAGTTTTCTATTTTGATAGTTGGCACAATGCAAAATATTTAAAAGTATTAGTTTAATTCACCATTTATTTACCCTTAATTTTTCTCATCGGTTGTTAAAAAATGAGCCCCAAATACATGTTTAATCGCTGACTGTTTTGCTCCAAATGCAAAATGACCTGACGCAAGAGAGTGATTGACGAGTTTCTGACACAAGGGGCACAATGCTTGGCAGTTGGTAACAGGCTGCTACTTCACACATAAAGGGCATTTGTTGTAGGCGGTTTGCCGTGCATTCCATTGTTAAAAATAGGCCTCACTGTGTTTGCTTTTTTGCAATGTAAATCAAAATTAAATGTTTTTTAGTCCAGTAGTATGGTCAGTATAGATCATTACTATATAGTTGCATGTATCGTACATACAACACCTCACAACAAATAGGAGAAATTGTCGTGTTTAGGAAACCCAGCTGTTGATATTACACCAGTTCCTAACATTGTGAAAGATGACATGTTTCATTAACTTTGCTCCCTTTTGCAGTTGTACCCTATCGTACAGTAGAGTGTAAGCTTATATTTGGTTGGTCAAAAAGCCCAATGTTTTGTATTGGCGCATTACCAAAACCGTGTTGGAAAGGTTGTTTGGAGTTTTTTGTGCTGTTTGCTGCAGCTCGACCAAAGATCATGGCAGGTCAAGCTATGACATTGAGAATGTAATTGGTGTGATGAAACAAATAATTAGTTAGATTAAATGGAAATCTTTACTTTTGTTTAAATTTTTTATGCTGATTCTGAAAGTGTAACATCCTAAAAACTTTACCACTATTCAAAAATTGCCTGTGTGTGGGGACCCATGGGTTTATGCTAGCAGANTTAATCGCTGACTGTTTTGCTCCAAATGCAAAATGACCTGACGCAAGAGAGTGATTGACGAGTTTCTGACACAAGGGGCACAATGCTTGGCAGTTGGTAACAGGCTGCTACTTCACACATAAAGGGCATTTGTTGTAGGCGGTTTGCCGTGCATTCCATTGTTAAAAATAGGCCTCACTGTGTTTGCTTTTTTGCAATGTAAATCAAAATTAAATGTTTTTTAGTCCAGTAGTATGGTCAGTATAGATCATTACTATATAGTTGCATGTATCGTACATACAACACCTCACAACAAATAGGAGAAATTGTCGTGTTTAGAAAACCCAGCTGTTGATATTACACCAGTTCCTAACATTGTGAAAGATGACATGTTTCATTAACTTTGCTCCCTTTTGCAGTTGTACCCTATCGTACAGTAGAGTGTAAGCTTATATTTGGTTGGTCAAAAAGCCCAATGTTTTGTATTGGCGCATTACCAAAACCGTGTTGGAAAGGTTGTTTGGAGTTTTTTGTGCTGTTTGCTGCAGCTCGACCAAAGATCATGGCAGGTCAAGCTATGACATTGAGAATGTAATTGGTGTGATGAAACAAATAATTAGTTAGATTAAATGGAAATCTTTACTTTTGTTTAAATTTTTTATGCTGATTCTGAAAGTGTAACATCCTAAAAACTTTACCACTATTCAAAAATTGCCTGTGTGTGGGGACCCATGGGTTTATGCTAGCAGAAACAATTTTGTTTTAAAATGCCAATTTGGGACCCAATGTAATGCAGGTATTGAATATATATTCATTGTAGTAAAGGAAATGATACATGTGGAAAACATCATTTGGGAGTGGTAGTGTATGTGGAATGAAAACATAGAGAACACTATTTCTTTGTTCGCGATTTTGCAAAAAGAAAATATGGTTGACTAACAGTTGATTTGAAAAACATTCTCAACTTAGTGACTTATTTTACTTAAGACGTCACAAGCACTGGTAGATAACAATGATCTGGAGGATTTAGATCTTGGATTAAAAAAGAAAAAGAAAAAAGTCAGAATTCTTGAGGAAGATGGAGAAAAAGACATTGTGAGTCATACCTAAACTCGATAACATTTCTAGAACAGGGATCTGACTATGGGTTTCCTTCCAGATGGGGACACATATTCTTTCACACTGTTTTTTTTTCATTTTTCCATCCTAAGCTTGCCCATGCTGTTTTGCCATTAAATTGCATGCTTGCAAACACCATGGAGGCACAAACGAAAAGTTGCTGTCATGACTGATGATAAGGTTACAACTTCAGTAAGTGTTGATTCAAGTCAGGGGTTTTTACCAACTTAGTGTGCATGACGCCCTAGTGCAGTGTTTCTCAACCTTTTTTCTCCCGTGGCCCAGATCACGGTTTAAAAAACCTTGTATTTCACTACCCCTTCCGCATGACAAACTTATTATGACACAAACGCACATTGTTTCATGATTTAAAACGTTAGTGGTGAACTAGTATGGTGATTTATTATGTGTCCACTTCGGGAAGGGGATACATATTGGTTTCACTCTGTTTATTGTCTTTCTTGTTCTCTAGCATGGTGGGAAAAAGTGGGGAAATGGGAAAGCTCCTTCCCGGGAAATTAGTCCTACTCACGGGAAATTTTTTGTTTTTGTAACATCTATTAGTTTAATATTCCTGTTACATATAGGAACTTAGGGAATTTGCCAAAAATTGGCAGGAAATTTTTGTTGGCTTCCTGGGAAATTTGCATTTTTTCAAACCCTGTTCACTAGCCCCCTAAAATAGGTCAAATTGTTAAACAATGTCCAAATTGGATGAAATTCGGACAGTTTGTATAACATTTTATTGTGGTGCAATAATTGATGTGTTTTACCCCATAGCCCCAGCGGTTACCCCACTAACCCCCCAAAATTTGTCAAATTAAAAACAATCCTCAAATTGGATGAAATTTGGACAGTTTGTATAACATGTCATTGTGACACAATTATTGATGTGTTTTACCCCATAGCTCAAGTTGTTAGGTCAAGTTGTTAAACATTCTCCGAATTAAATAAAATTTACACTGTTTGTATAGCATGTCATTGTGGTTCACTATTTGCTGTTTCTTACAACTATGCCCAATGGGGTGAAATTTGAACAGTTTGTGTAACATATTATTGTGGTGCAATAATTGCTATGGGCCCCCTTCCTGAAGGGGACGCATATTGTTTTCACTCTGTTTGTTTTTTTCTTTTGTCTCCCCTGGAGCTTGTCCATGCACTTTTGGCATGAAATGGGGGGGGGGGGGGGGGGGGACTTTCACAGCTGGTAGATATGGTCATGGAGTTGTGTCATCAGTTTTGTTTGACCTCGTAGCCCCAATGGTTACCCCGCTAGCCCCCTAAATCGGGTCAAATTGTTAAACAATCTCCGAATTGGATGAAATTTGGACAGTTTGTTTAACATGTCATTGTGGTGCAATATTTGATGTGTTTTACCCGATAGCCCTAGCAGTTACCCCACTAGCCCCCTAAAATGAGTCAAATTGTTAAACAATCTCTGAATTTGATGAAATTGGGTCAAATTGTTAAACAATGAACAAAAATGGGTCAAATTGTTAAACAATGTCCGAATTGCATGAAATTTAAACAGTTGGTACTACATGTCATTGTTATGTAATAATTAATGTCTTTTACCCCATAACCCTAGCAGTTACCCAACTAGGTCAAATCGTTAAACATTCTCTGAATTGGATGAAATTTGGACAGTTTGTAGAACATGTCATTGTGGTGTTATAATTGATGTGTGTTTTACCCCAAAGTCTCAACAGTTGCCCCACTAACTCCCTAAAATGGGTCAAATTGTACCAAACAATTATTCTACAACTTTCTATGTGTGGGGACCCATGCATTTCTGCCTGCAAAAACAATCATGTTATAAAAAGCTTGAGTACATTTGGGACCCAATGTGAAATGACATGGTGAATATATATGCATTTTTAAATGGGGTAATAGTATGTATGGAATCGCAATATGGTGAACGCCACCCTTCTAGTTATGTTTTACATTAGACTAGCCCCTTAAATGGGTCAAATTATTAAAAAAATGTCCGAATTGGATTAAATACAGACAATTTGTATAACATGTCATTGTGGTAAACTTGTTGCTGTGTTGAATAATTGTAGGGTACAGTAAACATATTTACAGAACAGTGGCAAATATTTTTATTTAACTTCATATAAATTGAAATTACAGCATTGATAACATAACTAACTATGACCCAAGCTACAAACTTTAAAAATATTTGCCTTTTAGAGATTTGATTTTAGGTTGGAATGAAAATTTAAATAGATTGTAGGTCATTGTATCCATGGGCACAAGTAGGGGTTAGGTTTTTCGGCATGCCAGGTTTCAATAGGATAATATATTTTTGCCACTTTCGGAAATGTGAATTGAATCGTTCGAAAATTACAGATTCCACAAACAACTAGAATAGGTTAGAGTGAAAATACGTTTCGACTTGCGTCAGATTTAGATGTTGGGTTGTTGTGTTTTTTTTTTAAGATTTGTTTATTCGGCCACCAAGCCCTGGTGGTTGCCCTGCTAGTGCCCTTAAGTGGTGAAAAAAATCAATCCATAAATTTATGAACAATACTGAATAGTGTGAAATTTTACCATTTGATAATTCATTTTGTTTGGTCCAGTTGTAGTGAACCCCACCCTTACATTTCATTTCTTTACCGGGGATACCCTGAAACTGGGAAAATTACTGAAATGGTGATTGTAAAATTGTAGAAAGAGGCAGATGATTTGGATCAATTGCAACTGGACAAGAAAAAGAAAAAGAAAAAGCAAGTTGTGGATATTGGCGCTGAAGAAAGCCTTGCAGAACCTACATCATGGGTTGGTGTTGACAGAGATTATACATATGATGAGGTAAACTTTGGTTTATACCTATAGGTGTTTAAAGTATTACAATAAACAATAGGTAAATACTGGGAATATCACTATTACAAATCGCACCCTTTGCAAACTTTTGACTCTTTGAGTACATCTGCTTCTTTTAATATCTAAACTGTTTTGAGAAAGAATGTGGCAAAATGTTGAAACATAATTGCCCTTTCAGCTTTCAGTGTATCAGGCTGTAATTTTTGCCACAAATCTGCTTTAGAAATTTAATTTGTTATTTTTTTAGTTATTGACTCGGGTATTCGATATCATGAGGCAAAAAAATCCTGAAATGGTTGCTGGTGAGAAGAAACGCTTCATTATGAAACCACCACAATGTGCACGTGTTGGAACTAAAAAAACATCCTTTGTCAATTTCACTGAAATTTGTCAAACGTAAGGATTGATTTGATTTTTTCTAAGGGATGGAATTAACTAAAACAGTACCTGATAACTTGGTACCAAACAACGTTGTAATGTTGGTGCTCTGTCAAGCATTAAAAGTAATGCTCAATGCTGGATCAAAACTGCCAAAGATTGCATAATAGTAGGCGCATGTTAAAAAGCCTACTCCAGTAATATCAAGCATCAATAAATAGCTGGGTAACTCTGGGACCCGACATAAAATAATGTAGTGACTATACATCCTTTTTAATTGGGTTTTAGCGTATATGTAATGGCAATATGGTAAAAGCCGCCATTCTGGTTCTGTAATATTAGCTGTATGTTGAACAATCAAATGTTTTGTTTAGACTCCACAGACAACCGAAGCACATCCTTGCATTTATCCTGGCTGAACTTGGGACCAGGTAAACTATGTTTGTAGTAAAAAACCTTATGTGTCATGGTAATTAACTATTTGTTGTTTTGTTTAAAAGTGGTTCTGTTGATGGCAACAATCAG
>QXVZ01012868.1:0-17851 GCA_008931825.1 Phallusia fumigata | reverse complement strand
TGAAATTTCCATCTCCCTATCACAAGCACCTTCAGGAATCTTTACCAGACAACCACCAACTGTTAACATTCCTCCATTTGTACCAACAGTTTGGGAGGTCGTGTCAATGAAATCGTATTCCTGTTTGAACATAGTTGGCGAAAGTTAGAAAAGGATTTTTTCTTGCATTGCTGATGTACACCTGCTAACATCGTGGAAAGTTTATCTATTTCAACAAACATTCTAATTAGGTAACACACCTTTGAATTAGTTATTACCATTATTTAAACACAAACGAGTTTGCCGAGAGGAAAACTGTTAAAGAAATAAGAAGTACGTGTTTGCAAAGATCTGACAAAGTATTGAAAATTTTTACTGCTACATAAATTCAAACAGCTAAAATTAAAACCATAAGACAAACTTGTTCAGGTTCTAATTGTAAACTGCTCAGGAGGGCGTCGAGGAATTTCCTTGTAGACGTAGGAAAATCATCAGTGGTAAATGAACTCGAAGATTTGTTATATGAACCGGGTTGCCATGGTTCCCCCAAATCAACCTCGGAGAGGTAACCCGAATTCTAAAAATATTAAAAGTAAAGGCTATTTCAAAAAACAGTAAAGTTCGCAACAAACTACTTGTCATGTTTGACAAGGGTTTTGGTTTAATAAAACAAGCGACAAGGCTTTATTCAGATTAAAAATTTACCTAATTACTTAAATTTAAAAAAATGCTACACTGCAACTCTGTAACAGGTGGACGTGATCAGTTCCAGCATTATTTGTTTTTGAAACACGAAGATACGTTGACGGCTGGCATATTTGCAGGTTGGTTGCTTTTGGTAAGAAAAGTTGGTAAAATGCACTTGAACGTAGATTTGCGTAGAGCTGTTAAACTTTTAGGTGAGTTAAAAATATGTAATTTACCAATAGAATTACGAAAGTTATCAAAAATTTATCTGTATCGAGATTTTACAAACAATGTGGTGTCGCGTGATAGTGTTAAGACTAGGGAATTTAGTTCTGGGAATAAACCGTATCAACTATTGATGAGACAATCGTTTGTCAAGTGATGTTGAATATCTCCATGTGAATGCGAACATACCTGTAGGTGCTTTTGTCTCCGAACTTTTATTGCTTACAGTTGGTGAAATGCGCTTGAACGTGTAAGTTGTTTAACTTTTACGTTAGTTTACCAATAATTTAGCGATAGAACCACGAAAGTTATTAAAAATTTATCTATATCGGGATTTACAAACAATGTGGTGTAGTGAGATGGTCTTTCGACTGGGGAATTTAGTTCTGGGAACGAACCACAAATATTGCTGATGATTTTGATTCAGCGTAGACTGTTTCCGTGTCCTCGAACTGATGCTCTTGAGGTAAGTAAAATGATCCAGTCCTGGGGGTGCTAAAGTCTGCCAACTGAAATTTTTCTTCCTCATTCTGCAAAACACGTAAACAGTTCAAATTCAACAAAAAATTCAATTTTACTAATTTCTTACAATATTTGCAATTGCATCTTTTTGTCTGGACTCATTGTCTGGACCCATATGGGTTGAAGTTGGTTGGGGTACTGCATCATCCAGCTCATGGGGTGAGATAGGTTGGGGTACACCGTCATCCGGTCCTTGGGGTAAGATGGGTAGGGGTACCACATCGTCGGGTCCTTGGGATGACCTAGGTTGAGGTACTACATCGCCTGATTGTTGGGATGACCTGGGTTGTGGTTCTTCAGATAGTTTAGATTTGGATTCACTCATTGCTTGGCAAACGGCTTTCAGGCTTGAATGTTGACAAGAAATAGTTAATTGTAGTTGCTTACCCCAAAGACGCTATCTGAATTTTAAAACAAAATGATTTGTAATAATTGAGGTTACCAAAAACGTAATAGGCCTATGGATGAATCGTTTGGACAAATGTTTGCACAACAAAGTGACGTAATGGGGTAAAGTCAGGTAAAATCGGTTAACCACTGANACGCGTCAGCCTTTCGTGCGTAATCTCATCGCAGCATAATACTCAGCGACCTTAGGTACTATCCCAAACAAGTTTGAAAAGTAGCACAAACAAACAAATATAGCGAGATTTTGTAATTAAAAAACTATAAACAATTATTTTGGCTAGCTTCTCAACAATTGCTGCAATAATGCAGAAAATTTGTTTATTATTTCTATCAAAATGAGTGTCAAGCAATCACGCCATGTCTTATAGTTGAAATTTCAAAACTCGAACCTCTGTTATTGTCCTACAAACAAAATAATTCGCAGGCTGTGGGAATTGTTATCGTTATGGTATGAAAGTAAGGAAACTTCTTCAGTCTACACCCTTCCACGTTGCACGTGCGCCAACTAGGGGACACCTGAGTAAAGGTGATTTTTGTCGAACTGTGACGTCACAATGCCTTTGGCCTGGTACACAGGGCCAAAAGTGGACGGGTCCAACATCCCTCGTGATTGGTTGTGCAAAGTTTCGAGCCGGTAGAGCAAGTAGATCTTGAGTGACAGACGGACAATAGGTAATACCTCGAGATTCGACCAAGCCGCTTGAAGCGGCCGGATTAACAACGGAAAAGCCCATGTCGGCACCTGGTATATTTTCATGACCACAAATTCTCGACATCGCTACGTCTAAAGTTTAGATCGCAGAAAGGCGATCGATGCCTCGTTGGAAATCACACACTCGTCTGCGCAATGACGTACTTACATACTTGTGCATTCACGCAATGAAGAAATCACGCATTGACATTCTCACAAATTACGATTAACCTCGCTCTGTCTGAGATGAATGCAGTAAAAAAGCAACAATTCTGTCCTGAAGCGAACAAGACTCCAGCTGGTTTGACCTTTGTACAGACAAAAGCTCACCGAACAAAAGCGACTGACGTAGTTTGAAGGCTTCCCATCCTCCAACCACTACTTTCTATTGAATTGTATTAAGTTACCTGATGTCAGGTAGCTGAGTGTATACGGACGGTTNGGTTTGACCTTTGTACAGACAAAAGCTCACCGAACAAAAGCGACTGACGTATTTTGAAGGCTTCCCATCCTCCAACCACTACTTTCTATTGAATTGTATTAAGTTACCTGATGTCAGGTAGCTGAGTGTATACGGACGGTTGCCAAACAGCTGGACATCTACAGACGCCGACTTGTACAAGCCACATCGGCCTGTCACATTGTATTCTAATTAACTTACGCGCCGGGCAATTTCCAAAACCTACGTCACCACATTAGGTTGGTGATACTCGCGCTTTTGTGCATTCATGCAATGACGTATTCACGCACTTGTGCATTCACGCCATGACGTACTTGCGCATTTTTGCATTCACGCAATGACCTATCCGCGCATTTGTGCATTTACACAATGACGTTTGGGGAACTCACGTACTTGAGCATTCACGCAATGACGTACTCAAGTTCATGTGCATTCACGCAATGACGTATTCACTTACTTGTGCACATACGCAATTACGTAACTAAGTACTTGTGTATTTGCGCAATGACGTACTCGCGTATTTGTGTTTTTACGCAATGACAAACTCGCGCATTTGTGCATTTATGCAATGACGTACTCACGTAATTGTGTATTTACGCAACGACATACTCGAGCACTTGTCCATTTATGGAATGACGTCACGCATTTGTGCGTTTACGCAATGACGGAATCACGCATTGACTTTCTTACAAATCACTTACAAATTACGATTAACCTCTGTTTGTCTTAGATGGGGCAGTTAAATGAGAACAACAATTTTGTCCTGAAGCGAACAAGACTCCAGGTGGGTTTACTTTAGTAGATACAAAAGCTCACCGAACAAATGCGACAGACATAGTTTGAAGGCTTCCCATCCTCCAACCACTACGTTCTATTGGATTGTATTAAGTTACCTGATATCAGGTAGCTGAGTGCATACGGACAAATTGCCAAACAGCTGGACGTCTACAGACGCCGACTTGTGCAATCCACATCGGCCCGTCGCATTGTTTCCAAAACCTACGTCCAGAGCAATTTCCAAAACCTACGTCTTCACATCAGGTTGGTGATACTTGTGCGTTTGTGCATTCATGCAATGACGTACTCATGCACTTATGCATTCACGCAATGACGTATCCGTGCATTTGTGCATTCATGCAATAGCGTAAGCACGAACTTGTGCATTCATGCAATGACGTACTCACGTGATTGTGTATTTACACAATGACGTACTCGCGCATTTAGCCGACAAAAAGTAGGTGAGCAATATTTACTTTTTGTGTCTTCTCGTCCTGACGAAAACCGGTCAATGATAACTACATCCAGCCGCATTAGGTTGATACTAAAGCTTTTTGAGCTACTAAAGAACTAGACAAAACTTTATCTCAAATATATGAACATTGCTATCTTATGACCATTCACCCAATGGCGTACTTACGTACTTGTGCATTTACGCAATGACGTACTTACGTACATGTGAATTTAAGCAATGACGAACTCACGCAATCGTGCATTCACGCAATGTCGTACTCACGGATTTGTGCAATCGTGCAATGACGTAATCACGTACTTGTGCACTACGCAATGACGTACTTAAGTACTTGTGTATTTGCACATGTCGTACTCGCACATTTGTGCATTCAGGCAATGTGGTATCCGGGCGTTTGTGTATTTATACAATACGTACTTGTATTTGAGTACTTGTGTATTTGCACAATGTCGTAATATAATGAAGTGCTCACGTAATTGTGTATTTACGCAAAGACGTACTCGCGCGTTTGTGCATTTGTACATGACGTACTCACGTAATTGTGCATTAACGCAATGAATGAATCATCCATTGACGTTCTTGCAAATCACATACAAAGTACGAATACCTTCGATTTGTTTGTTTTGAAAGCAGTTAAACAAAAACAACAACAATTCTGTCCTGAATCGAACAAATCTCCAGCTGGTTCAACCTTTGCACAGACAAAAGCTCAACAAACAGAACGACAGACGTAGTTTTAAAAGCTTCCCATCCTCCAACCACTACGTTCCATTAAATTTTATTAAGTTTTCTGATATCAGGTAGCTGAGTGTATACTGACGGATTGCCAAACAGCTGGACGTCTACAGACGCCGGCTTATTCAATCAATATCGGCACCTCTCATTGTTTCCAAAACCTACGCGCCGGGCAAATTCCAAAACCTACGTCATCACATCGTCTAGCGAAACTCGCCCGTTTGTGCATTCATGCAATGACGTACTTAGGTACTCGCGTACGTGTACATTTGCACATTGACGTATTTGCGGATTTGTGCAATCATGCAATGACGTAATCACGTACTTTTGCACTAACGCATTGACGTACTAAAGTATTTGTTTGCTTATACAGACAAAAGCTCATCGAACAAAAGCGACAGACGTAGTTTGAAGGCTTCCCATCCACCAACCACTACGTTCTATTGAATTGTATTAAGTTACCTGATGTCAGGTAGCTGGGTGTATACAGACGCAGACTTGTACACGCATAAGCACAAACTATGTTAACCACGTATATACAACAAAAACCCCTGCGTTTGGTTGAAAACGTCTAGTGATAAAAAGTTAAGTATCTTTGTCACACACATTTTAAACTAAATCGCAACTGCACATAAAACTTACTGTGTTATTCGGAACAAACTCAAACAGATCAAACTAATATTGTTAACACGACTGCTCTCACAAGCATTCCAATTGAAATCAATTCTCGAAAAGAAATCAATCTGTAAAACGAATAACTTTTGCCGAAATAGTTTGTATCTTCATTATGACAGAAAACATGAAACACAACAAACTGACGCAATAACACCAAGATCTTGTGTGACAGCTTGTCATTAATTCCAAACACAAACAATCGCATTGACAAGCATCCAACTGTCTACCAACCTATTCTTCGAGAATCATAACCCGAACCTATCTGATCAAAGAGTCATCAAGTGTGTTCACTAAACTGTAAAAAGCTGTGTGTCCCGACAGTGTTGCGATGCAAACAAAATGTCAAGAACTCGTGTAAAAACTGGTTGCTCAATTGCGACATTAGGTGTCAAGGTTAAGCAACAATCACTAATAAAGCCATGATATCAACAAAAATCTGCCATACCTCGCTTATCTGACCCCCACACTTTTTGCAATTAAGCAAAGATGTACTCATGGATTTACGTACAGGTAAACTCACGCAATGACGCACTCACGAACTCAGGTATTTGAAAACCCACGCAATGACGTAGTCACGTACTTGATCATTCCCGTAATAACGTACTCACGTAACTGTGCATTTGCGCAATGAAGTACTAATGTACGCATCGACGTACGCGCGATTATGTGCATTTATGCAATGACGTACTCAAGTAATCATTGGTAATACTGATAAACAGAGGTGTGGCGAGAGCAAATGAGTGACAAGTTTGTGACGACATCACTCGACCGATAACAAGTCGATCTATGTTATGTCGTCATTATGTGATATAATAGTGTTCTATTGATAAGAGTAAAGACGTTTGGTAAACTGAAACTAGTTAATCACAAGAGCTAGACAATACACAATAAGAAAACATTAAACAAACAAGTTGTTATTGTGCATGATAAGCATAAACGGTTGTTCTTATTTTGCTTTTGTATGAAATAAATAACTGTTACAATCTGTCATTGTTTGTGTTAATTGGAGACCAAAAAACTTAAACAATCTGACATTGAAAGGCAGATTCTGGCGAAACCAAGTTATGTTACAGATGTGATGTTTGTCTAAATTAAATTGCTTTGCCTAATTATCAGTTTATTTCTTCATCAAAAGATAATCGCTCTCAACTACATGCTGGAACTTTGCCACTGTGAGAACTTTCCAAACACACAACAGATGTTAACCTCGCTTTGTCGATGATAAAGTCAGTTACGTGAAAACAACAATTATGTCCCGAAGCGAACAAGACTCCAGCTGGCGTCACTTTATCACCTTTCTCCAGACAAACGCTCACCAAACAAAAGTGACAGACGTAGTTTAAAGGTTTCCCATCCATCAACCCCTATGTTCCATTGAATTATATTAAGTTACCTGATATCAAGTAGCTGAGTGTATAGGGACAAATTGCCAAACAGCTGGACGTCTACAGACGACGACTTGTACAATCCACATCTGTCCGTCGCATTGTTTCCAGAACCTACGTCACCACATTATGTTGGTGACATTCGCGCGTTTGTGCATTCACGCAATGACGTACTCACGCACTGACGTACTCGCGCATTTTTGCATTTCCGCAATGACGCACTAAGGTACTTTTGCATTCACGCAATGAAGTATCCGTGCATTTCTGCATTTCCACAATGACGCACTCACGCATTTGAGCATTCACCCAATGACGAACTCACGTACTTGTGCATGCACGCAATGAAGTATCCGTGCATTTCTGCATTTCCGCAATGACGCACTCACGTATTTGAGCATTCACCCAATGACGAACTCACGTACTTGTGCATGCACGCAATGAAGTATCCGTGCATTTCTGCATTTCCGCAATGACGCACTCACGTATTTGAGCATTCACCCAATGACGAACTCACGTACTTGTGCATGCACGCAATGAAGTATCCGTGCATTTCTGCATTTCCGCAATGACGCACTCACGTATTTGAGCATTCACCCAATGACGAACTCACGTACTTGTGCATGCACGCAATGAAGTATCCGTGCATTTCTGCATTTCCGCAATGACGCACTCACGTATTTGAGCATTCACCCAATGACGAACTCACGTACTTGTGCATGCACGCAATGAAGTATCCGTGCATTTCTGCATTTCCGCAATGACGCACTCACGTATTTGAGCATTCACCCAATGACGAACTCACGTACTTGTGCATGCACGCAATGAAGTATCCGTGCATTTCTGCATTTCCGCAATGACGCACTCACGTATTTGAGCATTCACCCAATGACGAACTCACGTACTTGTGCATGCACGCAATGAAGTATCCGTGCATTTCTGCATTTCCGCAATGACGCACTCACGCATTTGAGCATTCACCCAATGACGAACTCTCGAACTTGTGCATTCGTGCAATGAATTATCCGTGCATTTCTGCACTTACGCAATGACGTACTTAAGTACTCGTGCATTTGCGCAATGACGTACTCACGTAATTGAGCATTCATGCAATGACGTTCTCACGTACTCGTGCATTGACCTAATGCCGTACTCAAGTAGTTGTGCATTCATGCAAAAGCGTAAGCACGAACTTGTGCGTTCATGCAATGACGTACTCACGTAATTGTGTATTTACGCAATGACGTACTCGCGCATTTAGCCGACAAAAAAGTAGATGATCAATATTTACTTTTTGTGTTAAGTTGTGAGACTGTGACGTAGTGGCTTACACTGTAAACTCTCCACCAATGATAACTTAAGCGAAAAATAATTTCTACATTTCGACAAACGCTGTAGTCATCATCTGAAGTGAAAAGACCCCAGCTTTGTTCACCTTTGTACAGACAAAAGCTCACCGAACAAAAGCGACTAACGCAGTTTGAAGGCTTCCCATCAAACAACCACTACGTTCTATTGAATTGTATTAAGTTACATGATGTCAGGTAGCTGGGTGTATATGGACGCAGCCTTGTACACGCACAACCTACTGACGCAACAATCTATATAATTTTTTAAGTTAACATAAAAACTAGTGCCTCAATTATTTTTCACAACGTAATGTTTATTTGCAAATATTGTGTAATGCTTTCTATTTTACTTCATTCATCGAACACAACTCGTCCTTAATTATAGATGCGGAATGCCAGACTGCTAGGTGTCTACGGACGTCGACTTGTACAAAACACATCGACGTGTAACATTGTTTCCAAAACATACGCGCACATCGACGACTCGGATCAAGTTGCGTGTTTTTGTCCCTGGAAAGTGCTAGGCACGTCAATCAGTTTATTGTTTCCAATCTTCTCGTCCTGATGAAACCGGTCAATGATAACTACATCCAACCGCATAAGGTTGATACTAAAGCTTTTTGAGCTACTAAAGAACTAGACAAAACTTTATCTCAAATATATGAACATCGCTATCTTATCACAATTCACGCAATGACGCACTCACGTAGTTGTGCATTTACGCAATGACGAACTCACGCAATCGTGCATTTACGCAAGATAAATATCTTTGACTCACACGTTGTAATCTTTATCGCAGCTGTACACAGAACTTATAGTGTTGTGTAGATGAAACACAAACTGATCAAACCATTATAGTTAATAGCTAACAACTGAAACAAGAAAAATGTCGAAAACAAATCACTGTGCAAAAAAACTGCTTTTGCCCAAAACAAGTAGTGTTACAACCGTCAGCATCGAACGAAACCCAAATCTGTCATCGAAGTAATAAACTGCAACTAGAAACAGAAGCGGAGGCATAGTAAAAGAACTGATATATTTTTCCGCCCTAGAAAGGGAGAAAAGCATTTTCGGTCCGTGCTGAGACGGCACGCACTGTTCGGCAACAGACAACGGTTGGGGCAGAAATTATCCGCTGCATTTCAACTAAGTTATGCGAATTTAAAGGGGGAATAACACTGTGTTCCTGGAGGAATGAACATAAAACATTTCGGAAAAAAAGTTGTACAAAATCCAGCTGTTTGAAAGAAAAAAAAACAACTTTTCGTGCATTCCTTAATAGACACACGTAGGGCATTTAGAGTGTGAGATCTCTGGTCAACATAAAGAGAGATGTATAGAAAGTTACCTATTGCTTACATAACAATAGGTAAAGCTTGTCCTGCCAGTTTACAAGCGGTGTTATACCCGTTTGGACGTCGAAAAAGGTTTTTTTTCTCGCACAGCGTTATCGAAAACGTACGTCTAAGTTACGCACCAGATGGCCTAGTGGTTGGCGAGACTGCCTTGTGCACACAAGGTTGTAGGAAACTTTAACGGCATTGATCAACCCAGGGTAACCCGATGGGCTGACCGAATTCTAGTCACCAATTTTCAAACATAGAACGGTTCAAATAAAACATATTCAACGGAACTGCAATAAAACAAACCCAACGGAACTGCAATGAGGCAGGTAGCTCTACGATGGACTCATTATGAGCATAACGCAATTTCGGTAACACAAACTTGCCAACAAAAACAGCCCAAACGTAGATCAAGAACATTCAGGTTTTGTCTATTGCTTTTTGTTTTCGAATATTGTCAGGACTGTCATTGTCGATACCAAAAGTTAAAGCTGAAATAAATAGGTATTAACCACGACAAATCTGTCGCAATCAAGACTATTGGCAGTTGTGTGTCATCTGAGATAATGGCCGATTACAATTACAGCGCTATGTTGCAAGCTGTCTCAGCTTTCCAGTCACTGGTTGTGAACAAGTCGAGGCATTTCTACAACACCTGAACAATGCTAAACCTATTTCATGTTTCGCTTTCCGCAGAGTGATCCTCTAAGGCAAGCGTGACGCTTTCGTACGAATGACGGATACTTCGCCACCAGCTGGTTTTTCTGAACAGAGAAGAGATTTCGTGACGACCCAAGCTAATGGAAGTATTTCGACGCATGCAGACATGTCAATTAGCGTCCAAACTACACTCTCTATGCTACTGTCTTATCTAAAAGACCCATCGACATCTTTAGTCAACAAGTTTCAAAAAAATGTTTGCACCAAACTTTTAACAGCCGTGAGTCGAACTAGAGAAAAATTTGTTCTTGGAGCCCTGAACAACACCATGAACATAAACATAAAAACGAATATAATGCGTGAAAAATTTACGGAACTAAAAACGTTTGTAAGGCGCCAAACATATAACACCTGAAAAAAAGAAGAGGCATTTTGGTTTATGTGACAAGACGAAGGGTTGCGAGCCACACTGCTGGTCGGCAATAGACCGTACAACGGCATGGACAAGTTAAAATCCTTTGAAATGGCTGTTTTCACAAAACTGCAGTCGGCCCAAAACCATGCAATGTCAGCTTACTTAAAGCATAATAAAAATTAGTTTCACTTATATGGGCGTATTACTGCCTAATAATGTTACAAAATGCAGCAAAAACCCAAACTTTGCTACACACAGCAGCAAACTACAGCATTTGCTACAAATCAAGACATCACAAAAGGTTATAAACTACAACTAGCGACGGAAAGCTGCTAGGAGAACTAAAACTCGCCCCACAATAAACTTTAAAAAGAAGAAAAGCATTTTCGTGTCCGTTCCCAGACGGCGGGTATGGGGTGTCAATACAGGAAATAATATTGAACCGCAAGTCTTTACGGGTAAAAAGCTACAACTGGTTCCTTCGCTACTAGTAGATTACCCAACGTTGGGCACATATAACGTGGAATAAACCATAATGTTAAGGATATTCGAATTGCACAAAGCCAACTAAATACTTTCAAAAGTTGTGTTACCTGGCAAATAATTACCATTTTCATGTAAATAAATAAAAATGTTACAAAGTGGTTTCAACAGCTTTGGAATCGGACCTCGCAGTTTGGAAGTGCGATGTTAACCTGACCGAACATAAACCTCTACCTCATACAACTCAATTTTATACTAAACACTGTTTTTTCTCAAACCTGCAAACGGCTCAGAACATTGCAATATCAGCTTACTACTATAGTATACGACACTTGTTTCACTAACATTGGCGCCTCATTGGCAAAACCCATTTACTGCTACACACAGCAGCAGCAAACCACAGCAACTGCGCTACACATCAGGTCGGCACAAAAGCTAAATACAACTAGCAACAGAAGCATGGTGAGTAAAGTAAATCCCGCCCGACATTAACCTCTGAATGGGAGAAAGGCATTTTCGTGTCCCTGCTGAGACGGCGGGTATGCGGTGTCGCATTGTTCGACAACAGACAACGGTTGGGGCGGAAATTTTACGCTGAATTTCAACCAGGTTGTCCGAAGTTAAGAGTGAATGAGAATATTTTAAAACAAACAAGTTAACATATTTTTACCGCCAAGATGGCCGAATGGTTAGCGCGACTGCCCTGTGCTCGCAAGGTTGAGGGTTTTAATCCTGTCTCGGTCATCTGTGTTTTCCTGAGCAAGAAATTTAAGCGGCATTGCTCCAACCCAGTTAAAATTGAAAAAATCAAATACAAAATTGAGCAATTTGAGTTTAAGGTATCTGGTCAACAGCATGAGTTTCAACCACCTTATTGGATACAAACAACACAATGTTGTTTAAATAAACACCGGTTGGCATTTAGGGGTAAGGACATTAAGTTTATTCGCAAGTAAAGACAATTTATTGACGCCTCTGGAATTCAGAATTTATTGTTCATTTCTTTGAGCAAATCTAAAGCGCTGAACACCACTGACGGCTTGGATTTAATGGGAGAACCCCCTAATGTGCGAACATATTATCAGCATAAAGACGCACTTGGTAAGAATTCTTTTTTCTGCGGCGCCGAACCTAACTTTACTTGGAGCCACTAAGCTTTATTAGGCATTGTATGAATTTATGCAGGCTCTTCTGGCAAATATATTTGCGTAAAATTTATAATCTGCATACATCACCTAGATCAGGTTCTGTAAAATCCGTTCAACCAAATATGTACCAAAAGCTTATAGAAGAGAATTAAAGATTTTGTCAGTTATCTTTAAGCGATGTGCAAAGGAGAGTGTGGTATGTGAAACCCGCTACGACAAGGAAGTGTTTTGTGGAAAGATTGTTCAAATAAATTAATGAGTAACGCTTCACTCTTTATCGCGGAAGTCGCGTTCAGCCCTAAGAAAGCAATCAAGACCACGAAACAATCGATGGGAAATTCCAGTCTGCTAGCAGAGTTGCTTTTGGCATAGTTTAGCGCACCCCCGTTCTACGTGATAAGCTACTTGCACTTGTGATTTCTTAAACCAATGCTTGTTGGTTGATTCTTGAACACACTAAAAACCACAAAAAAAGAATTTGAAGATTTTCTTAAGTTCATATTTCTAACCATAAGCCATCTTCACAAATTACACAAGCTAAAGCAACCAATAAAAGGAGGCACTCGACTCTTGGAAGGACACACGAAATCCGCTAAAGAAGCAATTATGCAGCGCAGCAAACATAGATACATCGAAAAGGCGGAACTTTTTAATTTAGCACTGTTGTGGCACTTTAGTAACAGTTTTAATGTCTGCTCTGTGTTGTTTGCTATTCTAACGGAATCTGTGTCAACAGAAATAAAATCAAACATTTTTTTAAACGCTAACGCTATATGCCAAGGAACTGAATGTTCCCTTATGCTTACCCAAACTTTTCAACTACGAACAACAAATCACATCGCCTATGCACATTTCCAGCATATCGTTTTTGTCACAACGTCGTCTATGAATCTCTAACGTAGTCCCGACGTTCAACTACATATTGTCAATACACATTCACGGTACTTAATAGCCTATTCACGCAGATTCCGCTTCCCCACGTTTCAGCTTAGATTGTGTATGGTCATCTCCTGTAGCTCAGCCTTTAACTTTGCATCGAATGAACAAGTTGTACCAAGCTTATTAACCCTGCACGGCTCAATGCAAGTCTCTTTAAACTTCCTCTTTATACTTTACACCACATTTACTCGTTTTCGGTAAGCAATGTATGAGTGTTGGATCACCCATACTCATTTTAGCAAAATCATGATTTGGAAGAACCAAGAACCTTGCCAAGTTTTTCTATACTACAAACGCTAATATACTTTTGACGCCTACGCCTTCTACACAGACCAAACTTATAAAAGAGAACAATGAATGAAGGCAGATGACTCTCTAAAGACAGGAAATGACGTAGGAAGCCCGCTATAGAACTCAATGGTTCTGTGCACCCGCAGAAATTGAAGCAATGACTCATGACAGGCATGCGAAAGTACCTTGAAACACTATTGCTTAGAGCAGCGGCAAAAGTAGACACATGATAAAGGCCGAACAAACGGTTTAACTTCGAAAAATTGCGTTACTTCAGCAAACACTTGTTTTGATGAGAGGAAAATGATCTTGTTGATTGTAATAGCGATGCCATTAGAGTCACTAGAAAAGATGTCATTTTTGCGTTTATTATTTTTCGTGCAACTACCGAAAGGCGAACGAATTCTGCTTTAGAAAACAATTGTGTAGCGCAGTCACAGGAAATAGACGCAGTGACTCATTTCAGGCATGCGAAGGTACCTTGATATACTATTGTTTAGCGCAACTGCAAAAGCAGACTCTTGATAAAGGCGGAAGAAACTGTTCAATTTAGCAACATTTTGTTACTTGAATGGCCATTGCTTTAATGATAAGACACTGGTCGTTTTGTCTATCATTGCAATGGAATTTTAATCACTGCAAAACATGCCATTTTTTTATTATGTGTATATTTTTAACCCTTATACCGACTTTTTAAGTATTCCTCAGTTTGATGCCGAATAGGTCACAATTACCCAACTTACAAATACAAGGTAACTGCAGGGTTACACTCGGTTCGTTTGTTGTAAATCTCTTTCACAAAATCTGATCAAAAACGGCCAGCCCTCAAAGCAATATACGCGTATGCTAATTTAGTCAACGAAATTTAGGCAATGACGTACTTTTGTACTTGTGCATTCACGCACTGACGTACTCGCGTACTTGTACATATAATCATTGACATAATCACGTACTTGTGCATTTACGCAATGAGATAATCACGTACTTGTGCATTTACGCAATGACGTACTCACGTACTTGTGGATTTACGCAATAACGTACTCACGTACTTGTGCATTCACGCAATGACGTACTCGCGTACTTGTACATTTAATCATTGACATAATCACGTACTTGTGCATTTACGCATTGAGATAATCACGTACTTGTGCATTTACGCAATGACGTACTCACGTACTTGTGCATTTATGGAACGAGGTTCTCACGTACTTGTGCATTTACGCATTGACGTACTCACGCACTTGTGTATTTACGCATTGATGTACTCACGTACTTGTACATTCACTCACTGACGTACTCACGTACTTGTACGTTTAGGAACAAATTTTCTGCTGCATTTTAACCGCAGGTTTTGCGAATTTGAAGCGACTGTGTTCATGTCAGGAATAACAGAAACATTTGTGATTAAACGTAATACAAAATCAAGCGGTTTTGAAGGAATACCAGAACTTTTGGTTGCGCTCTTGAATAGAGACACGTTGGGCAAGGTTTGCGGTCAACAACTTGAGTTTGAACTACCAATTTGGTTATGAAGAACAAAATATGTTTTGGATATGAAGAACAAAGATATGAAGAACAAATTAATTACTATTTTCATGAAAAGTTGTTTCAACAGTTTTGGAATTGGGCCGCGCAGTTTTGGAGTGCGATGTTAACCTGACCGAACATAACCCTCTACCCCATGCAACTCAATTTTTTACTAAACACTTTTTTTAGAACCTGCAAACGGCTCAGAACCATGGAATATCAGCTTACTACTATAGTATACAACACTTAAAACTAGTTTCACTAACACAGGCGTTTCTGTTTCATGTAGTTTGCCTATTATCGTACATCACAACCTCGAAAAGGGCGCACAGAAAAGCTAAACCAATTCTCTCTTTGCTATAAAATACAACTTGCCAGGAAAGCCGTTTAACCAACAAGTTTTGAACAAAAACCAAAGGTGAGGTTAAATAGAAACTACTGCCTGAATCATTTTCAATACTCTGTAATGCTTTTTATTTTGCTTTATTCGTCGGACAGAACACGTCGCTAATTATAGATTCAGAATACGAGGCACTTGGCTACGGACGCCGACGCCACATTAGCCCGTCACATTGTTTTCAAAACCTAGGCGCCCATTGAGGACTTGGATCACGTTACGTGTTTTAAAATGACGTACTCATATACTCGAGCATTAACACAATAACGAACTCACGTACTTGTGCATTAACGCAATGACGTACTCGTGCAGTCACGCAATGACGTACTCACGTACTCGTGCAGTCACGCAATGACGAACTCACGTATTGTGCATTCACGCACTGAGAGACTCACGTCTTTGCACATTCACGCAATGAGGGAGTCACGTAGTCGTGCATTCATGCAACGACGTACTCAAGTACTCGTGCATTCACGCAATGACGGCTCACGTGCTTGTGCATTCACGCAAAGAAGGACTAACGTCCTTGTGCGTTCACACAATGACCAACTCCGGTGTTTGTTCATTCACAAAATGATGTACTCAAGTAATCGTGCATACACGCAATGACGTACTCATGTGCACGTGAATTTGCGCATCGACGTCGTAACGCATTGACATACTCAGAAATTACGTACAAATTAAAATCAAGGTCGCTTTGTTTTCGATGAAAGCTATCTAAGTTAAAAACAACAACAATTTCTGTCATAAAGTAAATAAAACTCCAGCTGGGTTCACCTATCTACTGACAAAAGCTCACCGAACCAAGGCGACTGACGTAGTTTGAAGGCTTCCCATCCACCAACCACTGCGTTCTATTGAATTGTGTTAAGTTACCTGATATCAGATAGCTGGGTGTATACGGACGGATTGCCAAACAATGACCTACTTAAGAACTTGTGCATTTACGCAATGACGTACTCACGTACTTGTGTATTTACGCAATGACGTACTCGCACACTTGTTGATTTTGCAATGACGTACTCACTTACTTGTGCACTTACGCAATGACGTACTTAAGTACTTGTGCATTTGCGTAATGACGTACTCGCATACTTGTACATTCACTTGCGTAATTGTGTATTTACGTAATGACGTTCTCACGCACTTGTGCATTTATACAANAAAGAGGCATTTTGGTTTATGTGACAAGACGAAGGGTGGCGAGCCACATTGAAGGTCGGCAATAGACCGTATAACTTCAGAGACAAGTTAAAATCCTTTGAAATCGTTTAACAGCACTGAGGCGTGAAACGTAAAGTCACGGGGCTTTGCTGGTGCGAATAACTGTTTAAGTTTTAGACACAAACAATTCTCCACTGGTTCAAACAAGAACCTAACTTTGGGCACATATAACGTGGAATAAAACACAATGTTAAGGATTGCACAAAGCCAACTAAATATTTTCAAAAATTGTGGTACCCGGCAAATAATTACTATTTTCATGTAAATAAATAAAAATGTTACCAAGTTGTTTCAACAGATTTGGAATTGGGCCTCGCAGTTTGGAAGTGTGATGTTAACCTGACCGAACATAACCCTCCACCACATGCAACTCAATTTTTTACTAAACACTGTTTTTCAGAACCTGCAAACGGCTCAAAACCATGCAACATCAGCTTACTACTAAAGTATACGACAACAAAAACTAGTTTCACTAACATTGGCGCCTCATTGGCAAAACACAATTTGTGCTACACACAGCAGCAGCAAACCACAGCAATTGCTACACACCAGGTCGGTACAAAAGGTAAATACAACTAGCAACATAAGCATGGTGAGTAAAGTAAATCCCGCCCGACATTAACCTCTGAAAGAGAGAAAGGCATTTTCGTGTCCGTGCTGAGACGGCGGGTATGCGGTGTCGCATTGTTTGACAACAGACAACGGTTGGGGCGGAAATTTTACGCTGAATTCCAACCAGGTTGTGCGAAGTTAAGAGTGAATGAGACTATTTTAAAACAAAAAAATTAAAAACTTTTTACCGCCAAGATAGTCGAGTGGTTAGCGCGACTGCCTTGTGCTCGCAAGGTTGAGGGTTTTAATCCTGTCTCGGTCATCTGTGTTTCCCTGAGCAAGAAATTTAAGCGGCATTGCTCCAACCCAGTTGACCCGATGGGTTGACCCAAATTCATTCATAAAGTTAAAAAAATCAAATACAAAATTGAGCAATTAGAGTTTAAGTTCTCTGGTCAACAGCATGAGTTTAAACCGCCATATTGGATACAAACAACACAATGTTGTTTA